>RJWM01007723.1:0-76410 GCA_004363535.1 Dasyprocta punctata | reverse complement strand
TTATCTCAACATTACTCAATTCATCTGTTGTACACATTTCAGGAGCAGCAGATTGAACCCACCAGAATATTTCTCTGATCCAATCACTTAAATTTCCCATAACAGAATAAACATCACAGATACTACATGTGTTGTCTATTTTCATACAGAGAGGTAAAACTGGGGTTTAACAATCTGTTTTGGAACCTCCTTATAGTATGTGTGTATATATATATATGTATATATATATATATATATATATATATATATATATATATGGCACTTTTCCACACCAACTTCAGTTTCAAAACATGTCTAATTTATACCAGAATCTATAACATGTTTGGAGGTTGTATCTCTGTATGTATCAACTGTATATAAAAGTCACTTTTTATGTGTTTTGAATATTTTTCATTTTATATTTTAGGTCTACATTTATGTTACACTACTGCTGACTTGGTCAGTGTTTTGGTTTATACTGAGGATTTCCCACAAAGCCTCGTGCACTCAGAGGAAGGCTGCTGGAAGTTGAGTGGGTCATAAGGGCACTATACTAGTCCATGGAATCATCCACTGGTGAGCTCAGCCCTCCCTTCAAGCATGCTTTTGAAAGATGTGTCCTGGTTGGAGCTGGGTCACTGGGGACATGACCTGGAAGCATATATCTCCCTCCCCAGCTTCTCATGATTCTTTCTTTGCTTCCTGGGCACCATGATATAAGCAGCTCTTCTTCACCAAACCCTTCCACCATGTCTTTTTGCCTCAGAGCCAGCAGACCATATACTAAAACCATAAGCCAAAACAAACCTCTCCCCCTCTAAGTTACAGATGGCGGGTACTGTGTCCCAGCAATGAGAAAGTAACTAAGACAATTGGTTTAGAATTCAACTAGGGGATTAGTAAGGTACTTTTCTGGGTCTGTTTGGGTGGATCATGGAAGTGTGACTTTGAGGTCTATATCTGGTCACTGGCCCCTACCTCTCTAGTACTATTCTCTTCTTTGCTTCCCCACAACTGAGAACTAAGAAACTTTGCTGTGCCACACCAATCCACCGTGATCTTCCTGCCTTAGAGGCAGTAGACCATGGACTGAATGCACTGAAACTGTAAGCTAAATTAACCCACTCCTAAATTATGAGTGTCAAGCATTTTGTCATTCAACAGAAAAGTCAACTAGTGCACTAGTCTATACCATCAGCAACACCAACAAAATGCTATTAAACTGCAATTAGCTTTGCTGTACTTAATTCCAAACAGCCACTTTCAGAGTCAGAACAATAAAAAAAAAAAAACCTACCAACAAGTGCCTTGAAAAATTCTTCATCTCACTTGATGTAATTCAACTACCTTCTGTACTGAAGGAGTTTGAAGGATGGGAGTTTCATGATCTCCCTTATAAAAACAGAAAGGACACCATACTCTTGCTCTTCACTTAGAACATAGTTAAATACTCAATTAAAATGAAGTGTTATCATTAGTTTTGTCTTCAATTTTCTTTTTTTTTCATTTAAGAGAAAAAAGACAGAAAAGAAAAACACAAAGCAAAAGAGACAAACAAACAACAACAAATCCAATACAGTAACATTATAGGTTTACAAAACAAGATGATAGGAATTTGACAATAGTTGTAATATTGCATATCATTACCTTCAAAAGGGTTGATTGGATTAACAGAGATACACAGGTAAAATTGATCTAATCATATGAGTATTAACTGTTCTTTTCCAATAATTAATACATTTAGTAGTATAGTCATTTTAGCTATCTTATATATACATATATACAAATTTATGTCTTATTCCTTTTCCCTTCTTTCTTTCCTCCTTTCCCCTATCCCAATTACTTTTCCTCTTTGAGCAGTTTCTTACCCTTACAGAGTATTTATTGTAGATTTTGGATCAAATATATTTTTCAGTTTCTTACACTAGGGAGACAATATGGTATTTACACATGTGAGTTTGATTTATTTCACTTATAAGTATGGTCTCAAGTTGTGTCCATTTGCTTATAAAAGTCTCGATGCTATCTTTCTTGATAGCTGAGTAGTACTCCATTATATAAAAATACCATGTCTTTTTTATTCATTCCTTCATTGATGGGCACTTGGGTTGTTTCCAAGATTTGGCTATTACAAATTGTGTTGCTATAAACATGGGTGCACATATATCACTGTGGTATGATGTTTTCAATTCTGATTGGAAAATTCCCAGAAACAGGACAGCTGGGTAAAGTGGAATCTCTATTCCTAGTTTTTTGAGGAATCTCCACAATGATTTTCACAGTGGTTGCACCAGCCTACACTCCCACTAACAGTGGAGAAGAGTTCCTTTTTCCCCACAGCCCCTCCAGCATTTTTTATTATTCTTTCTTGATCTTGGTCATTCTTTCTGGGGTGAGATGAAATCTCAGTGTTGTTTTAATTTGCATTTCCTGAATGACCATTGATGTTGAATATTTTTTCATATATTTATTTGCCATTTGTATTTCTTCCTCTGAGAAGTGTGTATTCATCTCAGATGCCCACTTTCGGATTGGGTCCTTGAATTTTAGGGGCCTGATTTTTTTTAACTCTTTATATGTTTAAGATAGAAGTCCTTTGTCTGAGGGACAGTTGGCTAACATATTTTCCCAATTCATGGGTTTTCTTTTCACTCTGTGAAGATTTCCTTTGACGTGCAAAAACTTTTTAATAAGAGATTCCAGTTGTTGATTCTGGGAAGTATTTCCCATGCAGTTTGATTTTTGGTCATGAACTCTTTGCCTATGCCTATGTCATCAAGATTTTTACCTATTTTGTCTACTAGTAAGTTTAGTGTCTCTGTTTTTATATTCAGATCTTTGATCCATTGTGACTTTAGTTTAGCACATGGTGATAGACATGGATCTAGTTTTAGTTTACAGTCTATGGAAAGCCAGTTTTTCAAGCACCACTTGTGAAAGAGGCTATCTTTTTTCCAGTGTACATGTTTGGCCCCTTTGTCAAAGATGAGGTGGCTAAGTGTGTTTGTAGTTGTGGTGGTATCTTCTAATGTATTACATTGGTCTTCAGGTCTGTTTTTATTCTAGTACCATGCTGATTTTATCACAGTAGCTTTGTAATATAATTTCAAGTTGGGGATTGTGATGCCTCCTGCCTTACCTTTGCTGCCCAGAATTGCCTTTGCTATTCTAGGCGTCTTCTGGTTCCAGATGACTTTTAGGGACGATTTCTCTAGCTCTGTGAGGTATGCAAGTGGTATTCTGATTGGAATTGCATTAAATCTGTATAATAATTTTGGGAGATGGCCTTCTTCATGACGTTTGTTCTTCCTATCTATGAACAGGGAATATCTTTCCATTTTCTGAAATTCTGTTTGATCTTCTTTTTCACAGTAATGTAATTTTCACTCTACAGATCTTTTACTTCCTTTGTTAGATTGATTCTTAAATATTTCATTTTTTTGGATGCTATAGTGAATGGTGTGGCTTCCCTTATTTCTCTCTCAGTGAGTTTGTTGTTTGTGTGCAAGAATGCTATTGATATTTGAGTGCTGACCTTGTATCCAGCAACATTACTGAATTTGGTTATTACATCTAGAAGTCTTTCAATGGATTTTTGGGGGTTTTCTATGTAGAGTATCATGTCATCTGCAAATAATGATAATTTAACTTCTTCCTTTCCTATCTTTATTCCTTTCATTTCTCTCTCTTATCTAATTGCTCTGGCTAATGTTTCCAGAACCATATTGAATAGGAGTGGTGATAATAGACATCCTTGTCTTGTTCCTGATTTTAGGTTGAAAGTTTTCAGTTTTTCTCCATTTAGTAAGATGTCGGTTGTTGGTTTAGGATATATGGCTTTTATTAGGCTGAGGTAGAGACCATCTATTCCAATTTTCTGTATGGTTTTTAAGCACGAACAAGTGTTGGACTTTATCAAAAACTTTTTCTGCATCTATTGAGATGATCATGTGATTCTTGTCCTTGACTTCGTTGATATGGTGTATTAAATTTATCCATTTGTGTATGTTGAACCATCCTTGCATTCCTGGGATGAATAACACTTGATAGTGGTGTATCATCTTCCTCATGACTGCCAGTATTTCACTGAGGATTTTTGCATCTATGTTCATTAGGGAAAATGGCCTATAATTTTCTTTTTTGGTTGGGTCTTTCTCTGGTTTTGGTATTAGGGTAATACTTGCTTCCAGGAATGAGTTAGGGAGACTTGCTTCCCTTTCAATTTCATTGAAGAGTTTGAAGAGTGTTGGCATTAAGTCTTCCCCAAATTTCTTGTAGAATTCAGCAGCGAATCCATCAGGGCCCAGACTTTTCTTTGTTGATAAGTTTCTAATCACATTTCCATTTCATTAACTGAAATTGGGTTATTTAGCAGTTTTACATCTTATTGATTCAGGTTTGGTAATTCATAGGTTTCTAGGAATCTGTCCATTTCTTCTGTGGTGTTGAACCTATAGGAGTAAAGGTTTTTGAAATAGGTATTGATAATCTCCTGTATTTCCACAGGGTCTGTAGTGATTTCACCCTTTTCATTTCTTATTGCATGGACTTGAGTTTTTTCTTTCCTTTTTTTGATAAAGTTGGCTAGGGGTTTATCAATTTTATTTATTCTTTCAAAGAACCAACTCTTGGATTCATTAATTCTCTGTACTGTTTTCTTAATTTCAGTTGCATTAATTTCTTCTCTGATCTTGATAATCCCCTCCCTTCTTTTGGGCTTTGGGCTTGACTTTTCTAGAAGTCTGAGGTGAAGCATTAGGTTGTTTATGTGTCTTCTTTTCATTTTTCTGCTGTGGGAGTTTAGTGCTATAAATTTCCCTCTGAGGACTGCTTTCATTGTATCCCCAGGTTCTGGTAATTTGTATTTGCATTTTTGTTCAACTGTAGATATTGTTTAATTTCTTCTTTAATTTTTCTATGACCCACTGTTTAGGAGAGTGTTATTTAGTTTCATGTGTTTATGGGGTTCTTGTGGGTTAATTTCCAATTTTATTGTGCTATGGTCAGATAATATGCATGGAATTATTTCAGTTCCTTTGCATTTACTTAAGCATGTTCTGTGGACTAGTATATGATCTATTTTAGAGAATGACCCATGTGCAGCTGAGAAGAATGTGTATTCTGATGCTCATGGGTGGAGTGCTCGGTACACATCTACTAGGTCCATTTGTTCACAAGTTTGATTCATTTCTATTATCTCTTTGCTGATTTTTTGTTTGGTTGATCTGTTTCTTTGTGGCAATGGGGTGCTAAGGTCCCTCATTATAACTGCATTATTGTTTATTTGGTTTTTCATGTCTATTAAGATTTGTCTTACATAGTAGGATGCTCCCATATTTGGTGCATATATATGTTTATGATCGTAATCTCTTCCTCTTCTAGTTTTCCCATAACAAGTATGTAGTGACCTTCTTTATCTCTTTTGATAATTCTTGGTTTGAAGTCCACATTGTCTGCAAGCAAAATAGCTACCCATGTTTTTTTCTGGGTTCCTGTTGCATGGAGTATTGTTTTCCAGCCTTTGATATTTAGTCTATGAATTTCCTTTTGAGTAAAATGTGTTTCTTGTACACAGCATATTGTTGGATTTTGTTTCTTAACCCACTCTGCCAGTCTGTTTCTCTTTATTGGTGAGTTGAGATCATTTACATTGATTGATATAACTGATACATACTGATTTTACACTGTCATGTTATCTTTCTGTTGTTGGTTTTCTACTTTTTCTGTTTGTTTGCCTGCTTAGTGGTTTCATTTTGCTGTTGTTCCTGGGATTATAGTTATTTTTGTCTCTTTCTAGAGTGTCTTTCAGTATTCTTTGTAGTGTTGGTTTGGTGGCCATGAATTTCTTCAGTTGTTCTTTGTTGTGGAAGTATCTTATATCTCCATCAATTTTTAAAGATAGTTTTGCAGGATACATCAATCTGGGTTGAAAGTTGTTTTCTTTCAGGATTTGAAATACTTCACTCCAAGCTCTTCTTGACTTCAAGGTTTGTGTTGAGAAGTCTGCCATAATTCTGATAGGCTTTCCTTCATAGGTGATCTGTTTCTTTTCTCTGACAGCTTTTAGTATTCTGTTCTTGTGCTGAATTTCTGATATCCTAATTATTATATGTATGGGTGAAGATTTATTTTAGTTATGGTTAATTGGGGTTCTTATATACATATCAGATTCCCTTCCCACATTTGCAAAATTTTCTGCTATTATTTCTGCAAATAGTCTTTGTAGGTCATTTGTATTGACCCCTGATTTTTCATTGACACCTATCAACCTTATTTTGTTTCTCTTGGCATCATCTTGCAGCTGCTAAACTGTTGTCTCTTGGGTCCTTGTTATTTTTAAGAGATCTTTTCTTTCGTGATCATAAGCTTCCATGCAGTCTTCAAAGTCTGACAGTCTAACTTTAGCTTCTGTGTATCTCTTTGAATCTGTTTCATGCATTTTAATTCTGTCTTACAATTGTTCATTCAAAGTTGCCATCGTTTTCTTATGTTCGTCTATTTTTTTATCTTGACCTTCTTCATATACACACAACATTTCTTTCATAGTGTTTGTCATTTCATTTTTTACCTGAGAGATTATTTCTGATCTGATTTCCTCTATAGCTTTATGAAGTTGTTTCTTTACTTCAGTTGCTATCATTTCAGAAATTTCAGTTGTGTGATTCCCAGTGTCTTCCATTTCAGTGTCTCTTGGGTTTATTCTCAGTGGGCTGGAGGACTGAGACTGCATCTTGCTCTTTCATTTTGTCATTTTCCTCTGGGACCTCTGTGGCTGGACAGGCAATCTTCCAGTGACTGCACTAGAATGCTGTGCTGGGTAGAGCTTCAATCCTCCAATATCCCTGGCGCTAGCCAGAGATGACCTCCAAACTATGGCACCAGAGCCTTGTGCTCTGTGGCCTGTGAGGCTGGCCATGTGTTCCCCTGATGTACTTTGTTGGGTTATCTGGGATGCTGGGTTGGGCAGAGCTTGTATCCTCCCTGCAGCTAGCAGTGGCATACCCCTGGAGCATCTCATTGGGGCCTAGAACCTGGCTGGGTAGAGTTCAGAACCTCCACAACCAAGGTGGCTAGCAGAAACACACCCCTGGGGTATGGCACTGGGGCCTTATGCCTGGCTGGGTGGAGTTCAGAATCTCTAGGACTCAGGTGGCTAGGTGGAGTGTGCCTCCAGAGTGTGGCACCACTGGGACCTCGGGTCAGGTTGTGAGAAGTTTAGAGCCTCTGGAGCACCAGGCTAGCCAGAATGTGCCCCAGAATATGGTACTGGGGCCTTGCTCCTGGCTGGGCAGAGTTCAGAACCTCCAAGACCTGCTGCATGGTCACACCCCTGAACTATGGAGCTGGGGCCTTGTGCTCTGATGAGTGGAGCTCAAATTCTCCAAGACCCTTCAGCTATGCTGTTTGCTCCCTGATGAGTGACTCTGGGGCTCTGGGCTGGGCTGGGCTCAGTACCTCTATGTGCTGAGGCTGACCAAGGATTCCCCCAATGGCTTGCACTGGGATGCTAGTCTGGGCAGAGCTCGAATCCTCTGTGCAGCTAGTGAGGACTCACTCCCAGAGTGTGGTGCCGGGGCCTTATGCCTGGCTGGGTTGAGTTCAGAACCTTTGGGATCCAGGCAACTAGGTGGACTGCGCCCCCAAAGTGTGGTACCACCAGGACCTTGTATCAGGTTGCAAGGAGTTCAGAGACTCTGGAGCATGGGGCTAGCCAGAGCAGGCCCCAATGTATGGTGCTGGGGCCTTGCTCTTGGCTGGGTGGAGTTCAGAACCTCCAGCCAATTTTCTTTAAATATTGTACAAGTACTGTTATTTTCATTATCTCTAAAAATTATCAGAAATCTTTTTCAAATTTCTGTATTAAGTTAGATGCTTACTAGAGATTATTTTCATAGATTTTTTTTTTTAAACCTAGGTTTGGAAATCTCATCTATTCTTGTAAGAGTTTAATACCAGTGTTATCTTTAGTGGACATTATACTGGTAGATGTTCTAATGCTGAGTCATTCATGCAATCTTTGAATAAACTATACTGCATGGTGGTGAGTATGTTCTAGCTGGGGGAGGCTGTATAGTTTTACTATTGTCTTATGGAAGCTAATATTTTAGTACTGCAAAATGCTAGTGGTATTTTTAGTACTGCAAAATGCTAGTGGTATTTTTTTAAATCTATTTGTCAACCTTGCTGAATTGTCATTAGTTTTAGTAGTTTGTTAATTTGAGCACCTTTCACCTATAAATGATATTTTCATATACTCTTATTTAATATTAACATTTATTCTGAATTGTACCAGAGGCAGTGGCTCCTATGTGAAGAGTGCACACTCTAGAAAGAGTCCTGATTTCTATCACTTCCTAACTGGGAACTCTGAGCAAGTCCCCTTACTTGTGGTGCCTCAGTTACTGGTGAGAAAAGTGGGGAGAAAGTGCCTCCTAGTTGGGGAGAGTTAAACACATTAAGGTACTTGGCACTGTGGATGACAATAAGCATTAGAATTTTAATTGAATAAAGTTAAAAATGAAAGCTACCTAAACCAAACATACAAGTTTAGGAGAATATTCCCAGAGAAAACATTAGCTGAGACCTGTGGGCCAGCTAAGTCAGAAGGAAGAGATACTGATGAAACCGTGCACTCCCAGTGTGGGCAGACTGTCCTGGTATCTTGCTATGAAAGCAAACATGGAGTAAAGAACAGAAAACAATTCAACACATGAAATACTCAGCTTCATATATACAAATACTAATTGTTTCAGCAGACAATAAATCACTGGATATTATCATGGTTAGTTCCTTGCATCCATTACAGTATCTGGCAGAGAGCCATGCACAGAAAAAGTAATCAATAAAAATTTCCTATTGTTTATCAGTGCCTCTGGTCCACTGTTAGCCTTCCTGAACTAATAATCTTAGTTTGGAACCCATGCTTTATAAACTGCTGCAGCTGAAAGTAGTGTGCCTTGGAATAAGAAAGGTCAAAGTTTACAAGATAAATAGTCTACCATCAAGTCAAACAAGTCATCAGTAATACCACTTGTCTCAAGATTTACAGGTCAACTAGCACTACCACCTTACTTATCAGGAGCAGAGTCTAAAAATAGAAAATATATATTTTTTTATTCCGATATTTGGGTTCACAGCCAATTTGGAAGTGATACAATGTTTTCACGACTATACATTTCTTCTCAAGAGTTCTCAGAAGAGTAACTAAATAAATTACATACCATCATGACTGCCAGTTTCATAAAATTTCCATCTTTTTATATTACTTTTTTTTAAAAAAAAGACTTGGCAAACAGAATTGAGGAAACGAAAGGACTTCTGTTTGGAGGAATTTAGAGAACAGGGTATGTCTTGTTGCAATTTCCTCTCATTTACTGAAGCATTTACTTTGCAAAAACAAAATTATCTACTTCATAATAAAACACATGCGAAATATTAACCCTGGTCCATGGATTTTTTTTTGTTTTATTTTGCTTTGATTTCAGTTCTTAAAAAGCCTGGGTGATATCAGGCCTTTTGGAAAATTTATTCCCTTCTTAAATTGTTAGCAATATGTTAGGGAGACTTTCCCAACAGCCATGTGATCATGGGTACATTACTTTAGGCAAATCTAGTGATTCTCCTTTTCTCAGAACTTATTTAATCCATCGGCAACAAGTAATAGCTTACTGAGAACAAAAATAACATAACTTTGTGTCTACCACATGGCAGGCAAGTGGCAGGCTCACAAGGACTCTGTGTTTTCCAAACCGCAGCCCTTCCAACTCTACCACCAAAATTCTGCATTATCACCATCTGTACTCACCTGAAAGGAAAATCAATATGAACATAAGTCATGATGGTTCAGTACTGCTGAGAGTATCAGACAAGTTCCCATCCAGTGGAGTGAGAGCAAAAAAAGGATATGGTCAATAGTTCCAGAGGACAGGATGGGGGGCAAACTGGAGCAAATCCCACAGAGGAAATGACTACATATTTGAAGACGGACATGAAAGAATAAGCATGTGGCAGATGTAAAATCCCCCGGAAGTAACAGAGGGGCCAGGAAGACTAGGCAATCAAGACTGTGAGAAGCAGCCAGACATGATGGTAGGTTCCAGTAACTCTTACACCCTAGGAGGCTGAGGCAGGAGGACTGTATACGTGAACCTAGTCTGGACAACTTAGGAAGTAAATAAAATCCTGTCTCAGAGCAAAAAAACAGATAAACAAACAAAAAACAAACCCTAAAGACCAAGGATATAGCCCAGTGTGTAGGACCTGGGTTTAATCCTTAGTACTGGAAAAAAATGTGTGAAGCATACCATTCTCTGCTGGAGACAAGGAAGCTGGCCAACACTTTTCTGAAGACTCTCCCTGAATGTTCCCTCTTTCTGGGTACCTAGCTCAGTGATTGTCACTCTACTCATCTTATGTGACCCCCAACCTTCTACACATACTTTGGCCTCCTGGGGAAATTGCCTGATAACTGGCTTTAATCAATAGTTATTTACTTATTCACTAACAAGCCAAAATCTCTTGCAGCAATAGCTCCACCAGACTCTAATCCAGTACTCCTAATGACTTACAGCGTTTTACAGTCGCACGTTCCAATCTTATGTCAATCATGAGATTTCCAAAATCAGTTTCACCCATTTCCCCACTTCATCCGATGCTTTACCTATAACACATATCTGTACCTGGCATGTTTTTTGTTTGTTTGGTTTGGTTTGGTTTGGTTTTTTTGTCTCTCATTATCATTTTGAAGTCCTTGAACTCTTCTCTGTCCTTTGGTTTTGCCACTGAATCAAGGCCAGTCAAAGACTTAGAAAAATGCCTACCCAGTCTGGGCACTTAAAAATATTGGTCCCTGAAGGAAACGACTCAATCGATAAATGAGATATATTAACAAAATTGATTTTCCTTGAAAATAGCTCATCCTTCTATTCCCCATTAGTTTTAATAGTATTCTATTCCTCAGCAGTCATCCACCCATTCATTCACTCAGCAAACATTTATTAAAAACTACCATATACCAAGCACTGACAGATTTGGGGCATATAGAAATGAAGCAAATAACAAAAATAAATGATCTGCTGTAGTTCCTGTCCTATCAGGGAAAGGGCAGTGTTCAAAAAAATTACATAAAACATATACAAGTCCTTATCTGAATACCTTAGATCAAAAAGAGCTCTAAAAGCTGAAAGATTTTCCTTAATTCACTGGTTAACAAAACCCAAACTGCGCTAACATAAGACTATTTATGAGTTGCATTTAATTTCACTTTGGACGCAAGGTCTCTATACTTGATATGCACCACATAGTATAACCCACCTAAAGTCTGAAAAAAAATCTGCATTTCCAAAACCCATTTGACTATAAGAGTTTGGATAAGGTAGTACCGACGTGGCAATGCGACACATAATGATTGGCATATGGAGAAGAGCCGGAGCAAAGAATGTAGTTAGGAGGGCAGTTTGAAGTACATCAGTCAGAGAAACCTTCATTACAGTAGTGATATTTGAGGCAAGACTGGAAGGAGGTAAGGGAGAATGAACCATGTTAGAGAAAAGAGCACATTCAAAGCTTAGCAAATTCAAAGATACTCAGACAAAAACATAGCACTGTGGCTGATGCATAAAGAAGCTGTTAGTGTGACTGAATCAGTGACCTAAGGAAGCAGCAGTAGAGGAGGGAAGATAGGTACAGATCACCCAGGGACATTCGGATCACTGTCACAGAATCTGGCTTTCATCATATGATGAAAAGGAAAAGGAAAGGTTTGAATCAAGGGGTGGTATAACCTGATTAATATAGCGTAACAGGATCACATCTGAAGCAGATAATCTCCAAAAATATCTACCAAAGCCGGATACTTTCCTTCTCTGAACACATATAACACTCTGCCCACAAAGAAGTGGAGTCTGTGTCCTCTATCCTTGAATAGGGAATGGACTTCTGGCTTGCTTTTCCCAAAGGAGTGAGACAAATGTGACAATTCTGGAATTCAACTCCCAGGCCTTAAGAGCCTACAGCTCTCACTTGGGAGCCTGTGGTCTGTCCCACTGACAGAAGATGGACACTCAGTGTCTGACAGCCCCAAGACAATCTTGCTGTGAAGAAGGCCAACCCAGCCATGTGGAAAAGCCATATGGAGAACAAGAAGCAAGGAGTCCAGGCGACAGACATTTCCCAGGTCCTAGGTGTATAACCTAGTGTCACAAGTCATCTCAGACATCCATTATTTCAGAGGAAGATGCAGACATTGTATAGTACAGAAAAATCAAGGCTACTTTATCTTGCCCAAATTTTTAAGCTTGAGAAAATAAAATGGTTTTTATTGTACACTACTAGGTTTGTGGGTAGTTGATTATATAGTAGCTGATAACCGATACCGAAATACATATGAGATGAGGTGGTGGGTAAACACTTGAAGAGATGCAAGGTCCTCAGGGGAGGCTGCAAAGGCAGTGATGAAATTGTTACTGGTGACTGGTGAGAGGGTAACTCACGCAAAATGTCACCAGCCCACACTGTGGCATACAGTAATACAGTAGAAAACACACTTGTGACAGTGACAACTGTCTTCATAACTGTCTAAAACTAACAACAGGAAGACAACTAATGAAGAACTCAAGCAGAATTTAGAAGAAAAAGTTTAATCCAATATTCGCTATGTAAGAAGATAAAACATGTTCATTGTGGTCTGTGTGGGCAGCAAAAGATACTCAAAAAAAGAAATGCTCTTAGGGCAAAGATCAAATCCACCACTTACAGTGTGTTCTAAGGTTAAAAACCACACCAAGTGTGTATCTGAAAGACCTTTTATTAAGACCTGAGAAAGGTTTAAAGTGGTGCCTCTAGCACTTGTCAACCAGCCAAGGGCCTCATACAAACCTCAAGTGCTTCTCTGCAGCATTCTGACATGTAGACAAAGTAAAGAGAAGCCAGTCTCAAGAGCTTTGTATGTGCATTTTATCTAACAGAATGAACCTCAAAAAAATTCAAAGGAAACTCCCAAAGTTTTGAAGAGATCTGAAATTAAAAACAAAAACAAAAAGACCAACAGCTAAACAAAAGGCAATGTAAGAATAAAAACCAGGCCACTCAACTGCAAATTCCTTTCTCTTGGAAGAGAAAGAAAGTGTCAGAGGAGCTAAAATTTAAAAAGTGAAGTTAAAAGCCCTGGAGAACAATTCCCAGGGAATAGTTTCAGTCTTAATCAGAACATCTTCTCTTTCCAGAGCAGGAAGAACTGGGACCACACACCTGACTACACTTAGAAATCTCTTATTTTTACACGGTACAATCTACAGCAATTGTCCTATCTTCATCCTACCACTGTATTTGGGGCCAGGAAAAAGTGTCAAAATTTTTTATCTATTTGGTACATAGATACCAGGATCTAAGACACAGTGCCAGAGAAATCTTATCCACACCTATAGACCTAATACAGATGCTTTAAGTTTGAAGTTGATGCCATGATGGGATAATCCACAAGGAAGTTGTGAAAGTCAGCCACTGTCATTGTTTGGATATTGATTGTTCCCCAGAGGCTAACACGTTAAAGGCTTGGCCTCAGAATGTGGCACTACTGAAGAGTGGTGGTGGAACTTTTAAGAAGCTGGCAGAAGTTTGGAGCTTGCCCATGAAAGTACACTGGGACCCTGGCCCCTTCTTCTTTTTCTCTTCTTTAATTCCTGGCTACCATGAGCTAAGCAGTTTCTTCTTCCACTTGGTCTTCCAATAATGTGTTGCCTCACCACAGGTTCAAAAGCAGTATGTCCAACTGACTATGGACTGAAACTGTGAGTCAAAATAAAGCATCTTTCTTTGTTGTTAATTATCTCAGGTATTTTGTCACAGTGATGGAAAGCTGTTTAATACAGTCATAGCTTAAGTCCATTTAGCTGAAACTCTTACAGTGAAAAAGAAGAGCAAATTTGCCACTTGGAGAGGCTACATGGAGGGGCCAATGCCAGGCCAGCACTTAGCTTTCAGCTGTCCTAGAAGAGATGCCAGATAGGAGAATAAAGATTTCTCAGCTGTATAAGAGGAGCCAACCAGCTGAATGCAGTTTATACTGCATAACTATAACAAATAATACATTTCTGGGTTTTAAAAAGCCATTGAGTTCTGGGATATTGTTTTATTTTGCTCTTGTTTTATGGTGGTTATTTTTACTGTATGGACAGATAACTGAAGCAGTGTAGCTGTTATGTTATGAATGAACAAGAGTACAAGGGGAGCCAAGTATAGTAACAGACACCACCAGCTCTTGCAATAATACCGCAAGGCATGATGGGGCCTTGGAAAGAACTGGCAGTGGTGACACTGGTGAGACTAATTAGAGATGGGGTATATTTTGGGGACTTAGCTAAATGACTTGGTAGCAATAAATATGGTCATAAGAAAAGGTAATTGGGACAGCTCTAATAATGACTGAATAAGTGATCATGTACCTTAAAGACTAACTGCCATGAAGTAAGATGGGGAAGATAGAACAAATAGATTGAAAAGTGATGTCAGGAACCCAATGAGTATTAGGAATCTAATCAGAGATGCTGAGTAGACTTTGGATACAAATCTTCAGTTTGAGGGAGAGGCCATAGCTGGAGACATAAACATATGAGTCATCAGTATGAAGGCATTAAAACCCAGAAGAGCAAATGAAATCATAGAGGGAATGAATACAGATAGAGACAAAGCCTAAGGACTGAGCACTCAAACTGTCCTCTATTTAAAGATTAGGTGCAAAAAGGAACCAGCAAAAAAGAGACCCCAATAGTTGCTGGGAGGTAAAAAGGAAACAAGGAGAGAAGAGCTGCCTGCATGCCAGAGAGAAGAATCTCCAATTCTGCTGAAAGGACTCATAGGAAGAGAACTGGGAACTGACTGCTGGTGCTAGCCAGTGTGGAGAGTCTTGATATCTAGACAAGTGCATTGTCAGGGGACGAGGAGGGATGACAGCCTGCTGGCTCAAGAAAGAATGGGAGGGAAGAGATTCCAGTTAGAGGCTGAAGTTAATTTTGAAGGTTTTATTTTAAAATGCGGGCTGGGAAAACCAAGCGGTGGAGGAAAGAAACACAAGGAGAAAGACACAAGTTTATTTTTTTTTTCATAATCGCTGAAATTATTGTACAAATACATGGTAATGGGAATGCCTTATTCTAGAGAGAGGGAAAAAGTGACAGGGAGAAAAAAATTACCAGGGCTATTGAGCAGATAAGGGAATGAGGCTACACACGTGAAATAAATGGATGGGTTTTCAGCTAGATTCTTTATCTCTAATCTGTCTTTTGCTTCAATAAATTCTACCCAAACTAATTTTCCTAAAATACCATTACAAGTACATTAGTCTAACATTGTTTTTGCAATATTGCTTATATCTCTCCTACCTCCATAGCCTTTTTCTGCTTAGCAGTTCAAATTTGAACAATTCGATTGGTTCTCATTGAAATCAACAAAAATCAACTATGTGACTAGTCCTCAGCTAGACACAAGGACATACTTGTTTTTATTCCAAAAGTAAGTGTAGAGGCAGACACATAAAAAAATAAATACACATATGTAATCCCATCTATTCTAGAAGCTGAGATGGGGAACTTGCATTTGAGGTCAGCTAGGGCAGTTTAGCAGGACTCTGTCTCAAAATAAATGATAAAAAGAGGTACGGATGTAGCTTAGTGCAAAGGTCCAAGGTTTGATTCCCGATGCAGGAAAAAATATAGAGAGAGTCACACAAAATATTATAAGGGACTGTATATGGCGTCAAATACATTCATAAAAGGAGAAAGTATAACTGTCTGAGGAGTAAACAGAGACAACAAAAGCTAAAAAGGGTGGGGAGTTTGAACAAGACCCCTGAAGCTAACAAGCAATGAAGAGTGTGTGCAGAACCCAGAGGACTGGGAGAGGCCACAAGAACGATGCGCACTCCCCCCAAGGCCCTGGGAAAATGCCTTCCACAGGAGCGGGGCAGGTTCTTTAAACACAAAGAGCAAAGATAATCCAGAATCCAAGGGATAGGCTGGACTAGATCAGAGATCTCTCAAGTGAAAAGCAAGCACCCCGGGCTACCCTACCAAGGTGGTGTGTGGCCAGAGTTCTGAGGCTACCACATTCCACATCCGCCTCTTCCATGGAAACCCTCTTTCTCAGAGGTACGCCTGATGTGCCCAAGGAAAGCAGATTTCAGTGCTGTTCTCCTTTCCCACTTCCTCTTTCTTATCAACCTTTTCCCCACTGCGTCCCAAAAGAAAGTCAAGTCCCTCCCCCATGGAGAATCCCACCATATGCCCTGCCTTGCTTAGTCAGCATATGCAGAGGCAATTTCAAAGGCTGACACAAAAGAAAATTTTAATCAAGTGCAAGGCCCTGAGTTCGATTCCCATGTTTAAAAAAAAGATTTAATCAAAGCACTGATATCAGGCATATGTACTTGCATAATACACAATTTAAATATAGTTACAGTTTCATTCCTACTAATGATCAAAAGTTACAGGGTTGATAGTGAACTGCTCATATTTAATATAACGTAATCATTTTATCAGTAAAATCATTTAAAAACTTAAGTTTAATTTGTATACTTATTTTTATGGTAGAGGTGTAAGGAAAACAGAACAAAACAAATGTAAAATCCCTAACTGTAAGATGCTCAATTAAAGAATAATTATTTGAAAAATTTCAGAGGTCAGTGCCAACCGTGTGCAGGAGCAACTTTATTTCTCAAATTTCAATTAGAAAAATTATGCAATATGCCCATCAAGGAGAAGGACAATTGAGGATCTAGAACCTTCCCTGAGCTTGCTTTGTGTGCTAAAACAATTTACAGCGTTCCTTCCTGTCCCCCTCCTATCTTCTGATTAACACACATACTCCTTGGAGGGCCATTTTCGGTTTCCATTCCGTCACTTAGCAAAATGATTTCTTTCACTTTCCTGATCTTACTGGTCAAGACTTGGAAGAACCATTAGCACTGGGAGAAGACACAACCATGCAATACATTCAGACTTCGGGTCCCACTTTTCTCTGGTCTTACACAGTCCTCTCTCCTTGCAGTAAAACCCTACAGAGCAGGTACATACAAATACCTTTCCTTCAGACGCAAACTGTGAACAATTCATACTGTTGAGCCTAACTGAGCTCAAAAAGTCTCGTACTTCCTATTTCTGATTTCAGCACCGAATAACATCCTATATAAGAAACTCCAAGTATAAATCACAAAATAAAAAATAATAGGAAGTAAGGAAATCAAATCTTTCTCAGATGGCAAGGGGATCAAGGGATGGAGGAAGAGGGAAGGGGAAAAGAGGAAGATAAAGAAAGTAAGATGTGTAGCACATGTGCGCCAACTCCACGTGAGGAGTGTATAAACATTATGTACTACAGACATGGACTCATAAAAAGATAAAGTATTTTTAGAAGGATATTGTTCTTAATATAAAACAAAGTAATAAGTAACAGTATATCACCCTAAGTGAGGGCCAGTGTCTATTTCATGGCCAAAATATGGCCATTCTATTTTTTTGTTATACTGGATGCCTGACTTGTCCTAGAAAAGAAAACATGAGATCCAAACCAAAGAAAGAGAAAAAGAGAGAGACATAACTTTGAAATCAAAATAAATCTCAGCAGAGTGTCTTGCTTACGAAGTCCTGCTCCAAATGAAGTTCTGCAAGCAGGATTCTTTTTTTTCTTTTTTAACAGTCAGGATTAAAACACCATGGTTATTAGACTTCAGTGAGATCATGCAGATGAAATCCCAGGATAGAGCCTGGAACACAGCACTGTAGCACTTTGGGATTCAGGTTAGGTTCCTCCTAGAGTGATATTGTTAATAACAATAATTTGTACTTCATTTGTCTTTCAAGATTTCTTGGCTGCCCCTGTCGTCTTATTCATTATAGCCTGGAAACAGAATTTAAAAAATCCTCTCTATCTGTCCTCAGCTCTTAACAGGGATAAATGCTATGTATGCATGCATATGTGCATATAGGCACACACATGCATATATATGTACCCAGATAAGATACATACATATATGATATATATAAATACACTTGATAATTAGTGAGTCTTACCATTAAATTATTAGTTAATTATATTCCACTACTCATTAAATCTACAAATTCTTTCCCAGCACCTTGATGGTACTTTCCATCCAAACAATTCATTAGGATGACAGCAAGCATGCAAACATTGTTCAGTCTCAATATCCTTATGCAATTATTCTATGACTGGGTAAATAAATCTGAGAACTAAGAGCTAAAGTTAAGCCACAGCCAGAGGCTGGTTTCTTGCCAATGGTACCACCACGCAGCCCTCTGAAAAGGAGGGCCTCCCAAATAGTTAGCTGCAGTTGCAACGCAATAGGGAGTCTGCCTTGCTATTTGTTCCAAGATTCTGGCATTCTACTTTGGTAGACAGATACAGATATACAGAGGTGTGCTTAAAAAAATATGTTTACATTTTTTAAATATTGCAGTAAAAGACATAATCCCCCTCAGAAGACTCACCTTCCCATGGAACGCTTTTATCTTACTTCTCTGAATATTTCCTGAACCAGTTTCGCAAGTCTTCTTTCATGAGTGTCTTTAGATGCTCTGTGAGGTACTGAACTAACTCAACATGTTTATCTTTCACGTTCATTTTGCCCTCCAGTCACAGCCAAACGTGACACAAGAGGACACCAGGGTAAGGCAGATGAGGACACACTGTCATGCTTTTAACCAGTCTTCCTTTCCACTGGATGGCATTCAGCAGCAATGTTCACCATGTACTTGGTCACACCTCATAAAAATACTCATGAAAGAGACTACCCAGAAATGCTTCTGAAAGGGACAAGCATAGTGGGATATGTATGTTTGAAGCTAGGGGAAGTATTTTGAAGGGAAGTATTCTGAAGGACATTCAAAGTAATAATGTCTTAAAATTTGAACATTTACTGTACATTTTGATCACTCCATATACGGCTCAATCCAAATTTGCATATTATTTGCCAATCAAACAGTAGAAAATGATGCAAATAACACAAATGCTTTCATATGTGGACCATGAGAGAGATTTTCAAAGGAACCAAACACAAACAGATATGAATGTGAATGCTATTTGGTTATAAAGATAACCTTAAGTATATAATTAATAATGTCTATGACATAAATACCATATAAGCATTACTTTAAAGCCAACATTTTAGCATAATAACACTGCCTCAAAATGAAATCATTGGCACTGTCAAATTATAGAAAATATTTCAATAGGAATAAAATCACCTTTTAAAAATACCAAAATACCAGGAATCTCAAGCTGGTCTAAATTGGGGTCCTAGTTGTACCAACTTTCTAACTCTATGATCTTAGGGAAGTTACTTAATTACTATATAAATCAATTTTCTCAGCTGTAAAACCCAATCTCTACCACATGTTCATTTTGATGATTTTTTGAACTGCACACCGAAAACAAAGTGTGATATATAAGAATTCAATAGATGTTGGTAATCATTCACATTATCTGTAGTTCTATCTATATCATCATTAAATGACCTTGAGAAGAGTAGTTACATAATAAACAGATTTTAGCTGAAAACTGTAGGAGAAATGAGAAGAAAAGGAAAGTTTTCTAAGTTTTAAAAATTTTAACTATATGGGTCAAAGATGTATGAAAAGAAGTAATTCAGAGCTCCTTTTACAGCCTTCCTGAAGTCCATCAGAGGCAGCAAACTTGAGATGAAGAAATCCAAGGTTTAAAACCTTTAACTTCCAAACTATTTCAATAAACTTGAAACCAGTTTCTCTCCGCCCTCCACAGTTGCCAAGCATAGTTCATTTGTAAATATTGTAGCTTGTCATACAGTTGTTGACATTCACTACATTGATTGCAGAGATTAAAGCAAAAAATAGCATTTACAAAGCAGAACTATAGTTCCAAATCAGATTCTAGAGTTGCCACGCCAAATCATCAGAAAGCTGTGACACAAACATGACCTATCAGAAGTTTTGAGCTTGTAGTCAATTAATCCTTCTTTTTCATTTTGCAAGTGGGGTTCTACAGCAGAAGTCCTTCTAACTGAAACTCTGATAGGACAAAACACAGAAAAATAAGGACATGGCAGTGAGACACAGTCATAACGAACCTTAAGAACTTTCTGATGTTTCTTCAAGTAAAACTTCAGCTTCTCCCGCACTTAAAAAAATCTAAAATAGCTATTGCGTTGCCCTCAGTTCTTTTTATATCTTGATGTTCCTTCCGTTATACCCCACCCCCCTTACCATGTCCACCACTCTGCTTTTTAAGACAATGACAGAGGCTTAAATTTTGTTCCTTGATGATGTCAACAGACCCAAGAGATCTGTGCACTTTGAAACCTCTGGACAGCAAGATGCAGTAACCCCCGTGCTCTTTCAACTGTCTAACACTAGCACAAAAACTCAGCCAAGTCAGCAACACTGAAGATCTGACGATGACCACCACTTGCAAGCAGGGCCGTATCAGTATCATAATACTAGAAAGTAGGTTTTAAAAATCTACTGGAAAATAGCAACCGCTTTGCTGCCAGTTCCACCTTCTGACTCATCCTGTTTGAGCGTCTATTATTAGCCATCCTTCAAGAATTACTTTCCCTTACAAGTGCTTTGAAGCTTCTTTAGTTTTAAACACATGGAATTACATACATTAAATCCAAGTGAACTGCATACTTTCACAATGCGCAATCGCAGTAACACTTGAAGAAATTAACTGGAGTTTCTTTTAAAGCCCCGCTGAGTAAGAACTTTATTCCAATACAAGTCGCCCACATTTCTTCCAAGTGACTCTGGCACTCCACACATAACCGCTCCTCTATGAGGAAGCGCCTTGTGCAGAGTTGTGGCTAAGGCGGATGCAGGCCTGCTCGCCTAGCACTGACCATTCCTCCACATTTCCCTCCCTAGAAGACCTGCCCTGATTAAAGAAGGGAGTAATTTGATTTTGCAAAAGCAGCAGCCACAGCGAGGTTCAGAGAGCACGAGGAGGAAGCGAGCAGGGAGCTGCGGTACCTTTCTTGACTTTTCTGAGCTTGGCAAGGTTCAAAACTCAGCGCTCAGGGCTGCCAGACCGCGTCTTCTTGGAAACCCGCGCGTGACGAGGGCAGCGGGGCGCGCGTCGCGTCGCTCACCCTCCGCCACCCCTGGCGAGACCGAGGCGCGCAGGTCGCTGAGCGCTGCCACCGCCGGGCGCAGCCGGGAGCGCGGAGAGCGCAGCGCACGGGAGACGCGCGTCCGGGGCGCACTGGGACCCGCAGGCTGCGCCCGTGTAGAAGTCAGAGGATGGGGCAGAGAGGCCACCAGCGAAATAAAGGGTTGGGGGTGGGGGGAAATCTCTGCACGTAGTGCAATCACAAAATGAAATCCTGGTCAAGAGGGCGGGACGGCCTGGGCGGGGGCTGGTGAAGAAACACGGGTGAGTAGCAGCAGAGTCGGGAGGAGCCCTGGGCGTGGGCATTCGGGGAAAATTCCAGCGCTCGGGGAACTACCTGCACCTCCCCGCTCCGAGCGGAGGAGTGGAGCCCCGAACCTCCATGGAGTTCGGGAGCCAGCCCAACCCGACCGGGGGGTCAGGGCGTCGAAGGCAGAGAGCGGTCAGCTGGGATCCCCCGCCCCGTGCCGCCTTCCACCTCGGAGTCCCAACCCCCAGTGAAAAGAAAAGTGAAACAGAAAGAGCCGGGGGCAGAGGGGAAGGTAAACACCTCCGGCGGGGCTGGGGAAGGGGAAGACAGCGCGCCCCTGGGCGGCAGCTCCAAGTGTTCACAGGATCCCTGCGGGTTTCTGCCACCTCCTGACCTTGGGACACAGAACCTGAAGGGCGAGAAAGCAAGTCAGCAGTGCCAGCCCTCCCTCTCTGAGCCGCCGGCCACCGGCCTCGCCGCCACGTCCCGAGACACCTGCGGAGAATTCGCACGGAGAGGGACTGCCTGCCGCCCAGAGACCCTTTGTGCGCAGTGGCACCGCCTGGGAGCCTTTCCTAGCAAAGCCTGGAGCCTCGGGCGTGGAAGGTGCCCAGAGGAAAGGAAAAGGGATGTGGAATCAAGATGGGCCGCTGCTCCAGACCTGCAGCACGTCGGCCCAGCTCACTGGCTGGAAGAAGGAAGTTTCTCAATTCTTTTAAGGCATCTAGGTGACTGGTTTGTCCAAGGCAGTTGGCAAGGATGGTGGACTTGAAGGAAAGGAGCCTCTCTCGGGTCACTTTTCCAGGCTAAGCCACAGGTAACTGTGCCAAAGGCACAAAGCCCCATTTGGTGGGACCCTGAGGTGTTGTATGTTAAGGTGGAAGACCGGACTGAGTTTTTGACACTGATCTGCGTGCTGGTCACGGTCAGCGACCAAGGCCTCCTGTCTAGTTTGAAAGCACCTGGGAAAATCTGGCAGGGATGTGACTCGCTGAAAATCCCGAGGGAGCTAGTGGACGGTGTTTTCCAAAATATTTGTGACAAGGCACAGACAAAGCAACCAGAATCCTCGGAGCTTAAAAACTTTGCTGTGCTCGACGTATATTATATAAATGGGATCAAAAATAAAACAAAAATCTGTAGAAGTTGTTAAATGCAAAGTGTGCATTACACTTCACATGAAATTATTTTCGGTATGAAATTTTGAGTTTGTTTTCACAAACGTCACCTTTCTTCTATCGTTTTACATTTGAAATTACAACGGGTTATTTTTTTTATGATAATCACTTCAAGTTTTAGTTACAAACAACCAAATACATCAGTGAAAACCGCTGAGAATTTTACTATAGTTGGAAGTCACACTCAGAGAAATGAAATCATTCTTTCACCACCACCACCACCCACCCCCATAAAAAAGTAATGGTGAATTTTCAATTCCTAACACCAAGGGGTTTTCAGCCACTCAGACCTTCGCTTAACAGTTATGTTGAGGCTGGGATACACAGAATGAGCAAGCCTGGGGAGGAGAGGCTGGCGGCTGGGTTGGAGTCAGCCTTGGAGGTCCAGCAGCTGTGGAAGGACTAAAGCACTAGCACCTATGAAGACAGGGACGAGGGCAAACAGAGCTGGGGCCTGAGCCCCAGCGTGGACCGCTGCAGAGCTTCTTGGACTTGTGCAAGGTGAATTCTTCTCCCCGCTCCTTTGGCCTCTTTATGCATGGGTGCCATGCGTTCTGCAGCTGGTGGAGGAAGTAGATGTCCAGACAGTGAGGCCACTCTCCACACCTCTCAGCAGAATCTCATACTGCTGCTGCTGGAGGACGCGTCACCTCCCGTGCTCTGCTCCTCTTGTTCCATGCAGGAACTCTGCAGAAGGACGCATCACCTCCATGGTCTGCTCCCAGTCAAGGCCCACAAGCTGGTGGGCTCCAGCCCTGCTGGCTCCCCCGAAAGACTGATAGGCATCACTGACTGGCAGCATCTTTTTAAGCAGTTGCAGCCACCCCAGTGAATTAAACCTCCTGAGCTGCCCAGGGAGTTTTCCTAACGCTATGAGACTGATGGGAACGATCTTTGCAGGCTGAGCTTGGAAAGACAACCGAAGTGTAAGAATACTAAAATGGGCCCGTAATTATTGATTCAGCCTCTAATGCAGTATGTTCTGGAACAATGCATTTGATGATGTATAAAGCATTTAGTTAGATTAGGGAGGTTAA
This sequence comes from Dasyprocta punctata, assembly GCA_004363535.1. Classification (NCBI taxonomy): domain Eukaryota; kingdom Metazoa; phylum Chordata; class Mammalia; order Rodentia; family Dasyproctidae; genus Dasyprocta; species Dasyprocta punctata. The sequence continues at coordinate 52,813 of RJWM01007723.1, read as the reverse complement.
CATAAATCGCCATAGAGTGAAGTGGAAAATTATTATAACCACCGGATATGCTTTGCTCTACTACTTGCCTCCCAAATATGTAGGTCAAATTTGTTTTCTTAATTACAGGGCAAAAAAAAAAAAAGGAACTTATGAATTAGTTATGAGTGCCTGGAATTCAATGAAGTTAGGTTTGCAGCATCATCTGTTTTTGTTGCATTACACTCAAATATATGCAATTTGTGTTTTCAGTTCCCACAGGCTGTTTGGCAAGATACTAAAAATTATTCACACCAATGAGCAAGTAAATTCCACTGCATAAATTAAAAGCAAAGACCAAGATTCATGAAATAATTTGAAACTGCCGTAAGATGACTAATAAAGCTGTAATGTGGGAAGAAGTAAAAATCAAGCAAACCTCCCAGAAGTGGCCATAATAATCTCAAAGAATGAACAATAAAATCACAGTTTAACATATTTTTAATATCTGATCTTTTTCAAAGACAATATCAGTTGAACATCTCTCCTTTAATAAATTACTAATAAATGTTTTCTCTTGCTTTGGAGACTTCTACTTTGGAAGGAGTTAAGTGTTAGCTCATCTATTTTAGAGTTCAAAGTCCATGACTGTGGCCTTATTTACTGGCTTCTTAAGATTAAATCACAAGCCAAGACCAAGTTGATACTCTGGTCTTTGGAAAATATGACCTACCTGAAAATATAAATATAACACTTTTCATTTTAGATAAAGTGTGCTTGAAGTGCATGCAGCCATACTTCTTTTTTCTTGGTGCTCGTGGCAACAGAGGAATCCACTTGCTCTGAAAGATTGCTTAAGATTTTGAAAGTTTCTGCAGTTGCTACTTTTTCAGAGATGCACCAAGATTAGTTTTTATTTCTATAGTTCTTACACTGCCTCCCTGGTGCAACGCTAAGCACATTTTTTTTACTTATTGTTTTTATTTTGATTGTATACATTTATAGGGTAATGCTGAGCTATTTTATATATGTAAGCACACACATATTAATTCATTCAGCATTCACAGAGGTGTTCTGAGAGATAGGCTATTGTTATATCCATTTTATGAATGGAGAAACCAAAGCCTAGGGAGATGCTTCTTTTTATTTCTTTTCTGTGACACCGGGGGAAGAAAGATGTTTTTACCTGCCTCAGATCACATGGCAACTAAGTCAATGAGGACTTGAACCCAAGTAGTCTGGCTTGAGAACAAACACCTGTATATTTGCTGCCTCTAAACTGACATCCACACACTGCTGCGTCTAAAGCAAAAAGGTTATAAGGAAAGACGTCATTGTAGGCTTCAGGGTAATTTTAGCCACCACCATAAAGGAAACTCATCAATTGATGTGGATTTCTGCTTTCCGGTCTCATTGTGTTCTGTAATGAAGCTGTTTGGATACTGAGGCCCAGGCTGTTTGAATGAAGTAACTGAAAATTGACAGAGTATTGTTGCAGATTTGAAAGAGCAAACCCAGGGATGGACCTAGTGTGGCTCCTGACTAAAGAAGGATGATTTTGTTTCAGCTTGGTGTCTGAGTACACCTGTGTCAAAGAAGGAGAAGACAACTAGTTTCAAGCTGGAGCTGACTTAAAAACAATAATAACATACTTAATTTTAAAACACATATACTCTTAAACGCATTGATACCTAGTAAGAGGGAGAAGAGGTTTTAAAAAGAATAAGAGAGGAACTTAAGGGCCAACAATACTATTCTAAAGAAACTGTTAAAGCTGACCTTAAATCTAGTTGAAAAAGCTTGATTACCTTACTTAGTTTATAACTTGGGAATATGCTGTAGACATGCACAATATGAACTGATTCTGTTGGTAGTTATTTCAATGACAAATTGTAAAAAGAATTGTACTTTTCTATTATATATGCTTGCAACACACACATGTATCTTTAATTAGTTCTGTGACTAAATTTACCTGTTTTTACAATACATAACTTTAACAAAAGAATGTAAGCTAAAGTATCAATGTCATATCTATGTCAACAGTAAAAGCTGAACTGATACCGGTTTTGACCCTGTGGTTCACAGGTAATAGGCTTTCAATAAATGTGGAATTATTTCAGTTCTAACTTCTTTTCTAGAATCAAAATATGAAAAATCATAGATATGTATATATGTAAACATATACATTTATATACATACTACATACTTGTATATGTTAATATATATAGATATATGTATGTAATGCATATATATGTAATAGTTCTTTGCAAATATCAAGAGGTAATTTGATAGTTTGTATGGCTTCATTTTGTTATTTATACATGTATTTAATCCTACAACCTTGTCTATTGACTTTTTAACCATTCTTCAAAATATTTTGTCAAAATCAGATTTCTGAAGTACTCTGTCATATACCAGTGCTATCAATAGAAGATTCTAATTAGTGATTAAAATATCATTGGTTTTGTTATGTCGGAAATATTGTGGTAATTGTTGTGTAGGAAATTACTCTGGTGAAATGGTAACTTCTAGTTACTATCTGTCTTAGTTACTTTTCACTCATTGCTGAAACAAAATACCTGATGCCCAAAATTAGGAAAAGAAAGGTTTATTTCTTACAGTTCCTCAGGAGTTTCAGTCCATGCTCAGTTGGCTCCATAGCAGCATGGCATGGCAGCCACAAACAGCAAGGTGCACTGGTGAGCGAGAGAGAGGGTGGAACAGAGCAAGAGGAAGACCCGCCTCCCTTACACTGTATGTCGGCTCCACTCCTGGGCGGGTGCAGCACTCACATCACCAATCCCAGCTCTAGACAACAAACTGAAGACAAGCGCCAGACTCAGCCCCATCAAAAGTATATGAGGACTTGGGGGTACATAACATCACCCAATACACTATCCTAGACATCTTAGAACATAAAGACTTGGTGAACAAATTAAGATACTCAAAGTCAGGTGTGGTGGTGCATGCCTGTGATCCCAGCACTTGGTAGGCTGAGGGAGGATGATCACTGTGAGTTCCAGAACAGCTGAACAGCCTGGGCTACAAAGTGAGCTCAAGGCCAGCCTGAACTACACAGCAAGACCCTATCTCAAAAAAAGGTTAAAAAATATATGTATAAATAATGTGGTTTACAGATCAATTATAAACATACCATGTGAAGTGAAAGAAAAGAGATGGGGCACTAACATAACACACATAAGGTGGATTATAAGTATGTGAAAAGATCTTGCCCTCAAAATTTTAGATTATACAAGTTCATATAGTACCTCCCTCTCCACCTCCTCCCACATCAATCATCTCTGTTAATACTGTCGTGCTGAGGACTGAAGTTGAGGATGGGACACAGAGACAAAGTTATCAAGACCCACACTTGTTCCACTAATGAGACACAGAAGCAAAACTGTACCTTTTATATCTTCCTGAACAACTGTGAGTATTAGATACCCTTCATGAACATAGAATATGTAAAGTTACTGGCCACCTGTGATCAAAAACCAATTTAAAGATGATATATAAGAATATGCCCTGACAAAGGCATAACTGTAACTATGATGTTAGTCCTCTCTCTCCTTAATATTCTTATTTGTTCCAGCGTTTTGCTAAATGCCCACCTACATGCCCATCTGCCAATTATTCATTAAAGGCTTAGTCCCAAGCTTGATATTATTGGGAGGTGGGGGAAATTTTAAGGTAAAGCCTAGTAGGAAGTCTTCTCTGCATCAGGGCTGTGCTCTCAAAGGGAATATCAGGACGCAAGTCCTTTCTTCTGGTCTTTCACATCTTGACTGTGAAGTAAATGGTGTTTTGTTGTAAGACATGATTTCACCATTGTCATGTAGCATGCCCCACTAGAGGACTAAATACACTGGTTCTACTCAGTCATAAACTGAAAGCTCCAAAGCCCTGGGCCAAAAATAAAACTTTTTGCTTTATAATTTGATTACAGTGGCAGAAAACTAACATACACATATTTCCTTTATCATATCTATATTTACCACATCAGGTTTTTAACTTGCCATCTATTTAACTCATCTTATGAAATATTTTATGCTTCATAATCTGCTCATTTATGCATTGCCTATATTTGACATACAGACTTTTGCTTATGTCTTAAATCTACTGGTATACATAGTATCTAGGATTAACATTTCATAGTTTGATCAAAAGGTTTTCTTGTCCTCATCAATTAAATATTCTCTGATACACCAAATTTATTTTATCATATTCCTTTATGATCATTTATTTAAAGCTTATATGTGGTTTAATGCTGCTGTTTGCATTTTTATGCATCAAGCAATGTTCTCAAAGAATTCCAGACATATGAAATCATTACCACTCTAGTTCTGAAATGATATCCTTCACATTTATGCCTTTCTCTCACATAAGAATTATTCTAGAATATCAGCAATTGTGTGGAATGAAGCCAAATCTGTGACATTCTTATATAGGGAGAATGGATAAATTGATTGATATCAAAATATATAGTCATGTGCAAATTTTTACAAATTTACAGTAAAAGGTATATTGCTATTAATCCCCCTTAAAATATTCTTTCTTACCTTGAACACACCCCATCATTCTTGCCACTTTCTGAAGCATCTCTGGGAGTCTTCCTTCATGAGTGTCTTTAGCAGGTGTGCTAAAAAATAGTGAATTGTGTCGCTAAGTGCCACTAAACAGAAGGACAGGCTCCTAAAATGTTAGTGTGTCCATATCCACCTTATTTGCCAAATCTGGCACCGTGCAACTTTTAGCTTTTCTCCAAAGTTAAAATGATCATGAAAGGGAAATGTTTTGAATTGATTCAGGACATAGAAGCAGCCAGGGCAGCACAACTAAAGGCACTTATGAAAGTAGATTCCGAGAACTTCTCTAGAAAGTGTCAGAATGATGGGATGGGTGTGTGCAAAGTGAGAGAGAGTATTTGAGGAGAATTAATGGTAATGTGTCTGTTAGTGTAATGATTTTTTTAATTATTTCTATCACACTTTGCACATTAATTGATTCACTTTTGAGACTTTTTAAAGAAAAATAACTTCAAAACAATAGGAGACGACAATAGTTAATACATTGTGTATTGTCACCGTCCAAGTAGTTAATCAGAGAACAAGACATAGGCATGAAAAATTGTCCAAATGATATTAGCACCAACCTTTCTTTGTGACGAATTAAGAAAAATTAGTGGTATAACTATCTTAGCTATCTTGTATTTATTTTTCCTTTTCCATTCCTTCCTTCATTTCTCCTTTCCTTTTGAACAGTTTCTTCCCATTTCACAATACCTGTTATACATTTTGGACATTATTTGCTGTTTCAGCTTCTCACATCAGGGAGACAATGAGATGTTTACACATCTGAGTCTGATTTATTTCACTTATCACTATGGTCTCAAGTTGCATCCATTTACCTATAAAAGTCTCAAGTTTATACTTCTTTATGACTGAGTTTGTGACTCCATTGTGTAAAAAGACCATATCTTTTTTTATCCATTCCTTGATTGATGGGCATTTGGGCTGTTTCCAAGATTTAGCTATTAAAAACCTTGCTGCTATAAACATGGGTACAGATATATCATTGAGGTATGATGTTTTTAATTCTTCCAGGAAGATACCCAGAAGAGGAATAATAGCTGTGTCGAATGGGATCTCTATTCCTACTTTTTTGAGGAATCTCCACACAGATTTCCACAGTGGTTATACCAGTTTACACTCCCACAAACTGTGTGAATTCCTTTTTCCCTACAGCCACTCCAGCACTTGTTATTGGTTGGTTTGTTGATAATAACCATTCTTTGTGGAGCAAGGTAGAATCTCAGTGTTGTTTTAATTTGCATCTCTCGAATGATCAATGATGTTGAACATTTTTTAATATATTTATTTGCCATTTGTAATTCTTCATCAGAAAAGTGCTCTTTTTTGGATTAGGTCTTTGAATTTGGGGGGGTCCTATTTTTTTTTCAATTCTTTATATATTCTAGATATAAGTCCTTAGAGGTACAACTGGCTATAATTTTTCCCACTCTGTAGGTTGTCTCTTCACTCTGTTGCTGATTTCTTTTGTTGTGCAAAAGCTTTTTAGCAAGTTGAGATCCCCGTTGTAGTAATTCCCATGCACATTTGGGTTTTGCTCATAAAGTCTTTTACTTGTCCTTTGTATTGCATGTCTTATATCTTAGATATAAGAAAGAAGAGTATTTTACAATTTTCAAAGTTGTTTTGTGACAATTTTCTAAATAAGGAGTTTCTGAATAGACTACAGGTGAAAGAAAAAATCAAAGAAGAATTATAAAATATTTAGAAGTGAATAATTGAAAAATACTAAATTTTAATGAGGTACCTAACATAGTTCTTAGAAATTTATAGATAAAAATACATATTTTGCAAATAAAAAGATTCAAGCCAATAGAATAAGCATTTTCACTAAAAGAACTTAGAAAAAGGAAAAACAACATCAATAGAATAAATAAAAAATTAAAGTAAGAACTGAAATAGAAGACAATCAATGAAAAGACATTTACATCAATAGTTTTATTGATTAAGAAAAAAGAAAAAAATACATATTTTTAATGAAAGTATTAAGGTCAGCACCATTAATAAACTACTACATAAAAAATAGGGAATGCTAAAAGAAATTTTATGACCATAAATTTAAATATTTAGAAGAAAAGAACAAATTTCTCAATAGTCACAGTTTCAAAAACCAATCCCCAAAACAGGCTTTCTAAATTAATCTATAACTTTTATAAAAATACATTTGTAATTAAAATCTTCACAGAGAAAACTTAATGAAAAATAATAACAATCTTAAAAGAAACTCTTCAGGAAAACAGTGGCAGAGTAAACACTTTTCAATTTATTACATGAGGTCAAGAGCTATCCTGTCAAAACCAAATGAAGATACTAAGACTATTTCTTGAACATTGCAGAAAATTGACAAAATATTAGCAAATCTAATCCAAGGATGTTTTTAGTAAAAACAAGAACTAACAGTGATCACCCACAAATGTAAGGATGATTCAACATTTGAAGGCTAATCAATGAAATCTGCAAAAATAATTGAATAAAGGAGAAATACCTTTGGCAAAATTCAGTCCTCAGCCATGATAAAAACTCTCATCTACCTAGAAATAGAAGACAACTTCCTCAACCCAATTATGGGCACCTACAAAGAAGTCTACAGTTAATAACTCACTTTGTAATGAAATATGCGTGCTTTATTCCTAAAGTCAGTTGTAAACTAAGATGCCTACTCTTATGACTACTATTCAACTGGTACTGACAATTCCAGAACATGCAGTAAAACAATAAAAAAGGAAGAAAGTGAACAAAGATTAGTTAGACTGTCTTTATTTCCAGGCAATAGATTTCTGAGGGAAAAGCTACCAAAATAATTCCTGGAAGTGTAATTTAGCAAGTCACAGGATACAAAAGATAAATATAAATTGTAATCTTTATATAAAACATATTAATAGTTATAAATTAAAATGTTTGAAAAATACAATTTACTGTAGCATCCAACATAAAATACCTAATATACCTAATAATATATACTCTTAAAATTACCAAATACTGCTGAAACTAGATCTAGATCAGCGGTTGGCAAACTATACCCTGCAGCCTGTGACCTGTCTTTCTTTTTGAGATTGAGCTATGTTTATGTACATAAGTAGCTGTTTTCTCTGTCAAACAGAGACTGTTTACAAAACTTAAAATGTTTACTGTCTTACCCTTTTTGCCAACTTCTCATCTAAATGCTTGGAGAAGCACCATGCTCATGAATTGGAAAATTCAACACTGTTAAGGTTATGTGCTCCCTAAGTTCTCCCTAAACATAGCTATAGACTGAATACAATTCCAAAAGGCTTTCTTATACAACTTGATAAGCTGGTTCTAAAATTTAAATGCAAGCCCAAAGGATCCAGTCGGGGGGGAACAATTTGGAAAAACAACAATGTTGAAGGGCCTACATTATCAGATATTAAATGTTGATACACATTTATTAAAAGAATAGATTGGTGTCCTAAGGTTAAATCAATGGTGCAAAATAGAAAATTCAAAAATAAATCCACCATTATAAAGCCATTTGACACTAGTACCCAGGTAAGTGAGTGAAAGAATAATCTTTTCAACAAATAAGGTAGAAGCAACTGGATACTTTAGTGAAAAAATATTTTGTATTTTCTAACTCACCTCATATTTAAAATTGGTTCATAGACATAAGTTGAAAAGTTGAGAGTGATAAAACTTATAAATGAAAGCATAGGAGACAATCTTCAAAATCTTGGGGTAGGCAAAGATTTCTTGGAAAGAACACAAAAAGTACTAACCATGACAGAAAACAAGTTGTGTACTTAGATTTTATCACAAAATAAACTATTTTTGTTAAGTTCAAAATGACCACCAACATATTAAAAGTTGTAAGGTATCCTGCAATAAAAAAATCCCAGTTTGTTTGACTTTTTGCTCAATCTCACTGATCTAAAAATCATTTTACAGCAAAACATCAATTAATCTTTTACAGAACTTGTTTTGCAGAAAATACACATGCAAAATGCTAGTGAAGACACATTATTTTCTTCTGTAATAAACTATTATCAATGCTAATTGAGAGAGAAGAGTCATACCAGTCAAATAAATTATTTTTGCTATAACGTATGCTTCAGCCACTTACATTTTATATGATATATCTAAGGTTTGAGAGTTATAAACATTTCTCTGAAGCAATGTATATTATTGTAAAACAACATTCTGGCTATTCTAACCAGTATTTATAACCTAATTCACTTTTTATTAAAATTAATATGCTCTCATACAAAATTTGCCTGGAGGTTTTGAAATCTTGAAATTGACTCCCATTACCAAGAAAAGGTCTCTGTTCTAAAAGTCACACAAAAAAGTTCATTAGATATTTCTAATTTATGTTGAAAGAAACTGGGACATGAAGAAATTAGATTATAAAATTCTAATGATAAAAACCAAGTAAGTAATGGCAGAACCTAGAACTGATTCACTAAGAAGTGATAGAGATATCACTCAAATGCCTCCACTGTAGATGTTAAATTGAGAGGTGAATAATGATTAAATTCCAAAATATCTACGATAGTGACACATCAAAAACCAGCATGGGGAGGGGAAAGATGTCAGGATGCTCTAGTGGTTGTCTCCCTATAGAGAAACTAATATGAATGACTCTTCACACACCAGTCTCCTTTCACAAGAGGTAAAGAAGCCAGGTGAGAGATCACAGTGCTGTTGTACTAAAACCATGAAAGGAGAAAGACACATAGAAGAAAGTAAGAAGGAAAGAGTTGGCTTCGTTGCCCCTCTACCAAATCCAAGCCTCCTGTTCAGGGGAATTAAATCCAGACCTTACATTTCAGCCAATTATCAAGCACTTCACTGCAAAAGCCAGTGCAGGACAGGCCCTACTGCTGCTGCTGAGACAAGAGTCTCAATCCACAAATCCACACCGGCAGCAGGTGGCTCATAGCATCATGGACCTTCACCCTAATCGCATGCTGCACCGTCATGGCAAGATGTAGGTTCCTGGTGTCATCTAGAATTGCAACATTTATGGCTACGGGACTTCCCACACCATTTGTTTTCCAACCCCAGGTAACAGAACATGGAGAAAGTAATTGTTCTGCTGGAGGGGAGAAGAGAAAGGCGACCTCCAAGTCATTACTTAGGTAGATAGGACTACTTCTTCCTTTGTGAGACTCACAGCTAAGCAGAATCCTACGTTGCCTGCACACAGCCTGGTTTCTGTGGTTGAATACATGGGCCCAACCCAGTTGTGGACAGGCTCTCACAGGGACCGACTACGCTTTTTTTTTTTTTTTTTTTTTCTGTTCCAAGGATCAAACTCATGACCTTGAGCTTACCAGGCAGGCACTTGTGCCACTGAGCTAAATCCCCAGCCCAATTACCCTTTTTAGACACAACCCAACACCCATTCATTCTGTACAACATAGAAACTGTAGATTTGAGACACATCATTACTTGCAGCACCCAGTACTGCTGAAATAACAATAATAACCTACCAATGATGGATTTAGGGCAACCCTGTACTTGAAGAGCCACTAAATGCTGAAATAGCAGAAGGGTCCACAGGATCAGATGAAACAAAACAATCAGACTATTTAGACCTTCAGAAAACACAATCGCAAACAAATCCTGATTATGAAAACTTGAATAAATATTTAATCTTTCAATATGTATATCACCGTGTAGATTTTGCCAAAAAGCAACAAGAATGTTCATATAACCATGAATTAATCTAATAGGCAAAATAAGCACAAGAAATCAACCACATAGCGACTGGTATTTGCAAACCTTCACATAATTCAGAATAGCTATCTTTAAGGAACTCAATAAATATCGAAAAAACCAAGAATTCAGCACTTTAACAGCAAAATTTAAAATACAGATGGAAATAGTTAAAGAAAATCATGTCCTTGAACTGAAAAGTACAATGAATGAAATTTAAAGTATGCTTGGAGGCATCAATACCAGAATAGTTAAAAAAAAAAAAGAAATAACTTGAAAGCAGATTATTTGAAAGTGTATCATTGGAGGACAGAAAAAAATAATGAAAAAGAATGAAGTAATCTTATAGACATGTGGGGCAGCATTAAAAAAGCAAATGTTTTAATTATCATAGTTCAAGAAAGACTTAAGAATGTCAGAGAGATAGAAAGTTTTTTTCCAAAGAGATAATAGCAGGAAACTTCCCAAGCCTAGAGAAGGATACAACCACTCAGGTACAGGAAAGTTAAAGGTCACCAGTGAGATTTAATTCCACCAAGCACTCCAAAGGTGGTTATCACAAAGGGAGAATTTTCAACTAGCAATAAAAAAGAGTGAATATCACATAATATACTCTCAGTATGCCTGATAACAGACTTCTTAAGAGAAAATTTATAGGCCAGGAGAGAGTGGGGAATTTTGACACTGAAGGAAAAGAATTACCAACCTAAAATACTATACTCACTAAAGATATCCTTTGTATATGGGATGATAAAGATATTCCTACATAAATGAAAGCTAAGAGCATGTATCACCACCAAATCTGTTCTACAATTAATACTCTGCATCAAGTGATAAACACAACCAAAAAAAGTGAATACAGTCATCTTCCCCAGAACCGCGGAATGAATTGAGTTCATGAAACTAGGCACCACTGTATTTTTATCTTTTCTGATTTCATATCTATATGATCAACATTAAGTTACTATCATTTCAAAACAGCTTATTATAAACTAAATATTTGCAATCTTCATAGAACTGCAAAACAAAAACTGAAAATAACATACAGGATACCAACATCCAGTACTAGAAAAAAATCGCATAACCATGTAGAAAGAATGTGAGAGAGAAATAGAAACAGAAAGAGAAACAGACAGACAGACAGACAGGAAGAGGGGAACTACAATAGAATTGGAAAGTAAATATCAATGTAACATTAGTAAGATGGTATAATTTGGACCTGAAATAGCCCTAAAGGCCTATATATTAAAGGTTTGATCCCTAACTAATGGCACTTTTGGGAGACGATATAACCTTCAGGAGCTGGGGTTTAATTGCAGAAAGATAGGTCATTGGGGACATAACCTTGAAGGGGATATTAGGACACTGGCCCCTTCTCATCTGTTTTTTACCTTCTGGCTGCCATAAAGTGAGTAGGATTCCTCTTTCATGTGCTCCCACCACAACATACTGTACTGTGCTATTACAGGTACAAAGCAAAGCGCTCAGTGATCATGGACTGAAACTTTGGTTAAAATAAATGCAAAATCTTCAATAAATACTAGCAACCCAAATTCAATAGCATATTAAAAAGATTATGTCATAATTCACTGAGGCAAAAGTTTTGTGTTAATAATTTGTTGGATAATGTTTCATGTCTATACTTTTTATCCTAAATAATTTCTGGGAATATAGTAATATGCAATGCGCTGATGATTGCTACTGTCTTATTAGCTGGTTGTAAATTGTTTTGTTTTGGCTTCTTACTTTCCTTTTGTTTAAAATAAAAATAAAAAGATTATGCACCATGATCAAGTGGGATTAATCTCAGTGACGCAAGCAATGATACAGCACACTCACAGAATAAAGAAAAAAACAGCTAGGAATAGCTCAGCAGCACAACTCCTGACTGGCAAGTATAAGGCTCTGAGTTCAATTCCCAGTACCAAAAAAAAATTCATATAATCATTGCAATATATGCAAAAAAAATTTGATAAAATTAAATGTTTCTTCATGATAAAAAAACTTTGAATAAATCAGATAAAGAAAAAACATACCTAAGTATAATAAAAAAAATCATATATAACAACATGGCAGCTAAACCCATACTGAATGGGGAAAAGTTGAAGAAGCCACTTTCTTAGTTACGTTTCTCTCATTGCTGAGACGAAATACCCAACACCCAAAGTTAAAAGGGAAAATGTTTATTTAGTTCATCATTTGTAAAGGTTTCAGTTCATAATCCACTGGCTCCAAGAAAGGATAGCATAGCAGATAGAGATAACTGGGGAGAAACAGTTCATGGCAGGCAGAAGGTAACAAGGCAAACAAAGGGGAGACCTCAGCTCTTTCTATCTAGTATATATTTATCCAGGTTACCTGTGGCAGGTAGCATGCACAACCTTGATCCCAGCATTGCAACATGAATTGATCCTAGGGCCACACACTTTAGATTCAGAAGTTTTTGAAAAAACTCCACCTATGACTGGATAAGGCTTTGGGAGCAATCTAGACACAAGCCATAACATTCTGTCCCTGGCCCCCCAAATACTCATGCATATGCCTTTATGCAAAATACATTTAGTCCATCTCCAAGAGTTGCCAAAGTCCTAACAGATTCAGCATTGCTAAAAGGTTCAAGTGACAAATCTCCTCTAGATTTAAGGTGAACTTTTGACTGTGAGCCCCTGCACCAATGGAAAGTTAAACACTTCCAACATTCAATGGTACAAGGCAGACATTTTCATTCTAAAGAGTACAAATAAGAAGATGCAAAAGAATGAGACCAAAGCAAGTCCAAAATCCAGCAGGGCAAACATTAAATCCCACAGTTCCACTTCCATCATCCCTAGCAATCTAGGTCAAAATGGTAATTTCAAAGGGTTTTGGTGATTCTGCCCCTATGGCACTGCCAGTAGTTGTAGCTCCCATTCCTATGGCTTCTCTCTGAGGCAAGCGGTGCTCCCTCTTGCAAATGACCTCAGAAAATCCATATTCCTAGATTCTAAACATGTGTGGGTTCACCAGTGCACTTTCAGCTTCACACGCACAGCCTCACACACTTCCCTCTTAGGGGCACACTGCCTGGCCTCAGGGGCCTTCTTCTGAAATCTGGGTAGAAGCCTTCCTGACCCCACAACTTTTGCACTCTGCATGCACCTAAAACCAGCACCAAGTGAATGATGCCAAGGTCTGCCACCAGCTGGAGCAGTAGCTGGAGCCAGGCTTCCTTCTCTATTGGTTGTAGAAATAGAGTGCCTATGAACCAAATCCTGAGGAACAACTTCCTCAGACTGCCACTATTCTGGAGCATTATGTTCTGGGGCTCTCTTAGCAAAGCAAAGTCTTTCACCCTTATTAAGAGTGCTGCAGAGATTGGAGCCCTGCTGGTTCTTGTGATGTCTTCAGACCAACTTTTCTGTTGTCTTCTTCTGAAATACTTGGATTTTTCTTGCTAGTCTTTTCAGTGACCAATTTCTCCTCTGTTCCATCTTTGCAGACCATAACTTTACTGGAGCTTCCTTTTTGGTCAAACTCAAAACATTTTAAATCATTATGTCAACATCTTTGCTCTTGATTCTCAACATAAATCTGGCCCAAAATCCCCAATAGTAGCCATGTAACTGCCTCAATATTAGACTGCCTTGAAATTTTTTCTAGCACATTAACTGGTCCACCACCTTTAATCTCAGTCTCAGGCAGTCTCTGGATACAAACAAAATGTAGATCAATTTTCTACCAAGGCATAGCACACATCATCTGCAGTCCAACAACCAGTAGAGTCCTCTTGGTCTTTAACAACAGAATTTCTATCAGCCTTCTGGTCTTTTGAGGTCTGATCAGAATCCCCAACAAGTACAGCTTAAGGATTTCCAGGGTTGCTTTATTAGCCAACACCTTCAAACCTTTCCAAACTTTTTCCACAAACCAGTTCCAAAGGCTCCTGAACAACATAATCAGGTACAGTCACAGCAAGTTCCCCACTTCTCTGGTATCAAATTCTGTGTTAGTTACTTTTCTCATTGCTGAGACAAAATACCTAATACTCAAAGTTAAGAGACGAAAGATGTATTTGATTCACAGTTTGTAGAGGTTTCAGTCCATAATCAGCTGACTCCAAGCAAGATGGCATGGCATAAAATAAACAGTTCACAGTGGACAGAAGCCAGCAAAGCAAGCAAGGAAGAGACCACAGCTCCTTCTATCCCTTATATCTTATATAGGCTACTTAGGGTGGGTAGCACTCACAACCTTAATCCTAGTGCTCTCGTTCCTAGCACTGCACCATGAATCAATCCAGTATAACACACATTAGAGCCTGCCACTTCTGTAAAAGTCCTACCTATGACTGCATAAGATTTGGCAGGACATCTATACACAAGCCATAACAGACACTTCTATTAATTAGTGTTAGAAGTCCAAATCAAAGTACTTAGGAAGAAAAAAGAGCATCAAAAGAGGGAAGGAAAAAGTCAAATTGCTACTGTTTGCAGATATTAAGATTGTATATGTAGAAAACTCCAAAGACTACATGAAAACATTTTAGAATTAATAATTAAACTAAATTCAGCAAACTTTCAGGAAACACAACCAACATAAATCAGAATATGACAATAGTTAACTCTTTGAAATAGAAAATAAGAAAGCAATCCATTTACAATAACCACAAAATTAAAAAATATCTAGAAATATACTTAAAGAATTGGATGACTTCTACAATGAAAATATAAATCATTAAGGTGAGAAACTGAAGAGGTCATAAAGAAATGGAAAAAAAAACCTAGGTTCATGGATTAGAATAAATACTCTTAAAATGTTGACACCAACTAAAGTGACCTACAGACTCATTGTACTCCCTATCAAAAATACCAGTAATATTCTTCACAGAACTAGGAAAAAAATATTAAAATCTGCATGGAATCACAAAAAAAAAAACCCAAAAAACAAACAAACAAACAAACAAAAAGCCAGAAAAAGCCAAAGCAATCTTATGTAAAAAAAAAAAAAAAGACCAAACAAACAAACAAATAAATAAATAAATAAAACTGGGCCATAAAACTATTATACTGCAATTAAGACATCACCATACTGCAAAACAGTAAGCAGAAATACCGAAACAACACCCAGGATTTGGAGGCAGATTTATTTAATCTTGGACAGGCACTGACAGGGAGTCAATTGTTCCTCAAAATGTTAGGCCCAGAAGGCCCAGGGAGGGAGGTTTTTATGGGGTCTACAAACGGGAGGTACTGAGGTAGAGTACTTGGCTGCCTTTGATTTGTTTTTACAGTATGTATTACAGTGGCCACCTATGCATCACAGTGACCGGCTATTTCTAAGAAACAGAAGTAAATGGGAACCATAACCAGAACTGCTACCTGGGCTAACAAACTGAAATATGCTTGCTGGGGGCAGGTACATTTTGTGCTACAGTATTGGCCTAACAACCAGCATCCAGAGCAATAGAACAGAGGCAAGAGTCCGGAGATAAACTCACACACCTACAGCCACCTGGTCTTTGAGAAAGATGCAGAAATATCCATGGAGGAAAGGTCAATCTTTCCACATGCAACGCTGGGAAAATTTCACCCACCTGAAGAAAGTTGAGTCTAAATATTTCCCTAAAACCATATAAAAATACACTTTAAAACCTAAAGGTAAGACTTAAAACTGTGGAAGAAAACATAGAAGAAATCCTTTAGAGCAATATAATGAACAAGAATATTTTTGGGTTAGACTCCAAAATCAGAGAAAAAAAGTGTTATTTTAACAAGTTAAAAGCTTCTGCACAAAAAGGGAAATGATCGTCACAATGATGAGACAAAGTACAGAGTGGGAGAAAATATTCGCAAGGTGCACCTCTGACCAGGGGTTAATCACCACAGCATATAAGGAAACAGAAATAGAAGAAAGTCCAGTTTAAAAACAGGCAGCAGAATAGACATTTTTCAAAAGAAAACAACAAGTAACCCAACAGGTACACAAAGAAATGTTCATTATCACTAATCAAGAAAACACAACAAGCTATCACTCAGTCTAGTAAGAATGGACATTTTCAAAAAGATGAAAGATGAAAACTCCTGGCAAGGATGTAAAAATAAGGGAACCCTGGCATACTTTTGATGCTGTTGTAAATTAGGACAACAACTTGAAAAACAATGTAGATGTCTGAAAACTTAAAATAGAAATATCATATGATTGCATAATCCTCTTGCGTATTTATCATGAGGAAATTAATTCAATCTGTCAAAGAGACATCATCAGTCTATGGTCATCATAGTACTATCTACATGACTCAAGAAATGCAAACAACCTGTATGTATCTATTAACTGATGAATGGATTAAAAATGTGGTGCATAACGCAATGGAATAATAGCTACAGAAAGAATGGAATCTTGCCATTTGTAACACTGGGTGGAAAGAGACATCATGACATGAAGTAAAAGAAGTCAGGTAAACATAAATAAACATTTTTCAAACGCTAGCATTTGTGACATTTAAAAAACGTCAACTGAGAAGTTAAGAATAGAATGATGAGGAGAGTAGCAGGAAGGATGGATAGGAAAAGGTTGATCAATATATCCTAAGTTATATGGAAGAAACTTCTGGCAAACTTCTGCTGGACTATTACATAGAAAGTTGAATATAGACAATGATAATGTACTATTTATATTTTTTAAGCTAGAAAAAGATTTTGAATGTTTTTGCATAAAGAAATAACTGGTTGAGGAGATACATGTGTTTATCTGATGTCAACGTACTTGCCTGCCTGGCAAGAATGGAGTTTTGAGTTGGATTGCTGGTACTCAAAAAATACAATATATGCATGTATTGAAACATGCACAACTGATATGTATCAATCAAAATTAAAAATAAAAAAGAGGAAAAGTGAAAAACTTAGCTTTGGTCCACTGTAATAAAGAATTGTTAATAACATGCAATAATTTTTAAAAATAATACAGGTTAGCACTCTCAAGTACTTGAAATTACAAGGCTAATTAAAGGTGGGTGTCACATAGCATTTGAGTTCTTTTCTGTAACAATGCAGAAAGTTTGCAAATGTGCTAGATTCTTTTAAAAAGGCATTTAAAGACTTTGTATTGATTGCTAAAAGTCAGAAACTCACACATGGAGTGGCCTTTTCTCTGAAAAATGGCTTTCAGTGTGGAGAGTTGACATTTTTGTTTTATTTGCAACATGAATAAGAAAGGAGAATATTGAACACACAAAAGAAAAACCTTATTTGAAAAACTGATGTGCTCAAACATGGTAAAAATAGACAAAGTGTTGGAAATAGTCATGCATGATATTTGAATATACTTTCCTCCATACATAAACAATTAATTGTGGGTATGTAAATTGCGTTGGACACTTTTCTGCTTCATTGGAACCATCTCACCACAGACATATATAGGTCTTCCCTTTAAAAATCTACATTTGCTTGCATTTATAAGCTTAGTTTGAGAAAGGAAAGATTTGTGAATTAGAAATAGACTTTTGACAAATGAAAAAGAAGTGTTATCAAATTATTCTTTCACTAGCATTTACTGATGCATTCAGAGTCTACTACGTACATAGACTACGTTGAAATAATACAAAGCATAATGTTTCCTTTTCAAAGGGGCAATATATGACATAATGGCTGCTACAAAGAAGTTCACAATGTGCTGAAGTTGCTTTTTGTAGGTTTAATATAATTCCAATAGAAGTTCTTTTTTAAAAACTATATACAAAAAGATTTGCTGAAATTTTCTATCTCAATTAGCCTTAAGTAATGCTGTATATTTTAATTGACTATAATTTTGAATGATTCTTTAGTGGAAATTCTCACCCCAGTTATATGAAAACTCTTAGGCATTCAAAAACTGAGTAAAAGGAATTCTGTAGTTACAAAGACTTTAATCTGTTTAAACAAGTAGCCTGAGTCATACAAATTTATCTCCCAGATACAGATTCACTGAGACAGATATTGATTTCTGGTATTAGAATATGCAATATGGAAAATATAAAATTGTGAAACACTGTAATGTGGGCCTGTTTTTCATTCTATCTGTCTTGAATGGGTGATTCATTAATTTATGAACCGAGCCTCAGAAATTAACTATTGAATCCAATGTTTAAATCAACCTCTACTTGCAAACGTTTATCTTTCCCAAAGTACTACAGGCTCATTAAAGATCAACTGATACAATATTAAGAATTACTGTATGTTCCTTTCCACTCATCCCCAGAACTTCATATGCATATCACTAATCCAAAAACCAATTTAAATGATATGTATTGTTATCTTCAATTTACATATGGCAAAACTAGAATTCAAAGAGTTAATATGCCAAAGAACATAGAGAACTTCATAGTTCTTTTTTTAAATTTAAATATTTTCAGTGCTTTCTATAGTAAGTATATCATATATAATGACATTCAATAAACTTTTATTGATTTATTGAATGAATTAAAGAATGTGTACATTTAAGAAGTATCATTTCTTAATTCTCCTTACATTTGAATAAAACCTACATGCAGATTTTCATATATTTTCTTGGAGACTAAATCTATGAATAATCGCGGGGAAAAAAACTGATCAGAATGAACTTGTTATATTGCTTGAAAGGAATTTTGGAATAGACACTGCTCACTTCTGCATTCCTATGGATCATTCAACTTTATAACAGAACTATTTGTGTAGTCTGAACACAGCAGTCTTTAATATATGAGACCCTACCTGAACTGAACATAAAAATACATAAAGAAGGACATGGAAATAACTTGTAATTTTAGCATTAAAAGATAATAAAGTGTATTATCAATATTTTTCTTTGTAGTAATAATACTTTATAGAGAGATACTTTTTAAATTTTATTTTAAAATTATATTTTTTAAAGTATAAAAATAAAATATATCATTTGCACCTAACATATTAATATTCCACATCATTTGGCATTTTTAAACTCCAAATTAAATGAATATGAGTTTAATATTTTAATTAAACATTCTTCTTTAGCGGGGTTTGTAATACTTTTACTTAGTCTAGCAGTAACTGGTTTTGTACGTTTTTTGTATGTTTCTGGCTATTTTTAAGGATAGAGTTTCAGTAGTCAGGAATCTTGATTCATATTACCAATTAAAAATTATCATCCCATATAGTACTATAAAAAACACCTATTTCCCTGTACCTTGCCTATATTTAGAAATATGAATGTCTAATTTATTAAATTAGAAATTGTTGGTATTTACAATGGCAATCATACCTCTGTATATAATCGTACATCAGTATACATTCCAAAACTGTATTTCATGACCCTTTCTTAAAGTTTTTATTGATTTGGACACAGTTTCAGAATAATTTTAAACAGATATTGGTGCCTCATTTCTTGGTTTCATTGACAATGATTCTGGTGTTTTAACCTTAAATATATTTTTGACTCTTAATAAGAAATTACCCTTGTTCCTGGGCAATTTAGTGACTTAAACTCTGTCTCAAAATTGAAAGAAAGAAAAGAAGGAAGAATGGAAAAGGCTGAAAGTATAACTCAGTGTGAAGGCCCTAGGTTTAGTTGCTAATGCCAAAAAATTTTTGTTTAATAAAATAGTTTAGTGAAGTGTTAGTTATTGAATGCTTGCTTTTTTTTTTTTTTTTTTTTTTTTTTTTTGTCTCAGGAGTCAAACTGCCAGACTTTGCACTTGCCAGACAGGTGCTGCACAGTTGAGCTAATCCTCAGCCTTTAAATGCTTTTAAGGTACAAGTGAGATTACCTTGTAATTGAAGAAAATTACCTTTAGTTAAGTTTTTACTGGCTCATCTAAGAATCTTCTCCTTTGACATGTTAATGTCATATATAGTCCAATATCAAGCCATACGTGTAGCTTTATTTAAATATTCTTTTATTTTGTGACCTATTCCCTTGCATTTTTGGTGAATTTAACAATTTACATTCACACTCATAAATTATGAACATTAGTATCTGTATGTCTTTTGATACATATGATATATAAAAAACTATATATATATATATATCACATTTCTATGTTGTATTGCTTAAAATAGAAATTTTACCTTTCTTTTCCATGCTGATATATTGTCTATGAATACAAAATTTACTGGGTTTTTTTCCTAGCATGTTACTGGAGATTAAACCCAGGGTCTTGACACTGAGCTACAGCACCACCATTCCTTAATAAAAAATAACTTGACATTGACCTTTCTTTTTCATTATTTATTTTGCAGTACAATGGATGGAACTCAGGGCCTTCACAGTGAACTACATACCTAAGATTTGTTTTTTACATTTATTATTTTGAGGCAATGTCTTTCAAAATCACTAAATTGCTCAGACTAAGATGGAACTTGTGATTTTCCTGCCTTAGCCTTTCAACGTGCAGGAATTACAAGCATGCTCCACTGCCCTCAGCTGCGATTTGCCTTCCTTGATATTTAACTGAAAAAAAGATAAACAGTTCAAACACGTGAGTCAGAAAAGCCTGAGTTCAAATTCCAACTACGTGATCTCCAGCAAGGCACTTCCTCGGGACATGATATCCTCTTGAGTACCTGGGGAAATAGGTGACCTGCCGCGTTATTGCAGTAGTGAGGTCCATGACACCCCCTGGTACCCGCCTGGGGACTGCGATGGGCCAATACTGTACAGATATGCCGGGAACGCTGCCTGCCTTCTTCTTCACCACTCTCTCGAACCCTCATGTTTTTATCTCTGTCGTCTGCTTTTCATGTTTGTCTCCTTTTATCTTTTTTCCACCTTGTTGTTTTATTCTCCATTTTAAGAGAATATTGCAAAGTTTTGTCAATACACAAATGTAGATTTCTGCATCAATATTTTTTAGCAGAGGCCATTCTGTCACTGCTGTTTTATTGACATCCCCGCCTTCCTTTGCTTTCAAGTTTGTCATTTTTGCACACAATCCATTTGTCTCTCCAACCTGCACTCTCTGTATGACTGCTACTCACATTTCCCAGAAACAACAGCACTTTGATGGAAATGATTCGCTGAAAGTTTCTTTTGCTTCCTTTTGAAATTTATTTTTATTATTATTTTATTATTATATTATTTTAGTATTTCTTTAATTATTTGATTTCCACTAGGCTTTCTTTCTTTTACAGCAAAGTACTTTTGCCCATAGGAAAACATCTGTTTTCAAAATTATGAATCATTTATGGTGGTACACATATGAACATAACATCGCATATATAACAGATACTAAATTACCATGAAGCAAAATATAGCATTCCCAGGTGTATGAAGGTTTTACTAGAGAAAATAGATATTACATGAGATATACAAAAGTGTAAGAAATTACAGGATAGGCTTACGATGGTCAGCCACAGAGTCGGATGAGGAAACGTGCAAAGGGTGCTTGCACACCAGAGGCCGAAGGATTCTACCCAAGGTCTGGAGTTCACCCCAGCTTCCTGTGTGAGTCCATACCAGCAGGCTGATGGGTGTACGACAGAAGGCCGAAAGGTCTGCGCTGGAAGACTGAAGAGTCTATGCCAGAAAGCTGAAGAGTCTACACTGGAAGCCAGGAAACGATGTTCAAACCAAAGGTGAAGACTGGAGCTCCTCCAAAGAATGAAATGCGTTTGTCCTTCCTCCTTCCCTGTTATACCATCCAGGTGATGAGCCACCCTAGGGTGGGCCTTCTACACCCTAGGGTGTAGAGTTGTTAAACCCATTTAGTTAAGCTTCTAAATGTCTCAAGTTGACACAATCAATCAACCACTACACCCGGACTGGTAAATCTCCCTGTAAAGCTTCTCTAGTAACTTTCCCTTATCCCTCATTTTTTTGAATATCTTAAACCTTTCTACTAGGATCTTCATAAAGCATATACTCAGATGTTCTCTTAGAGAGAATCTAATGATGATAGAACTTTCATTTCTCAAACTCTGTATGATTTAGCTTTATTGGACGATGTTTTTGGTGGATATATGATTCTAGGTTTAAAAAAGCTTTTGGCGTTCAACGATATTTTTGCAGTGACTTGTGACTTCCACTGAGAAGCCTGTGGAGAAGTCCGCTGTCAGCCTAGTTATCGTTTGTTTGGAATCCATCTTTCCTCTCTTCTTTTTCTAGAAACTGCTCTCACCTTGTTTAGTTCTCTTCAGCTTTTCTTTTTGTGCTTGTTAAGTATGATCCTTTACACTAACTGAGATTTGTTGGTATTCTGTATCACAAATTCATTAATTCTAGGAAATTCTTGATCATCATTCATTCAAATATTGTCACTTCAGTCTGTTCTTTTTCTGGAATTTTAATATACGTTGCAATAACTCATTTCACCATCCATATTTCTCACCTTCTATTTTAAATTTTCAATCCCTTGACTTTTCTGAGCATAAATTCATGACTTCATTTATTGTTTTATTCAATTTTTTAAACTGTTATACTATAAACCCAGTTTTTGGTTTCTTTCTTTCTTTTCTTTCTTTCTTTTTTTTTAAACACCGGGGATTTAAGCCAGGCTACATTCCAAGTGCTTTTAACTTTTTTTTTTATTTTGGGAAAGCCTCTCATTATGTTGTTAAATTGCCAAAGTTGGGCTTGAATTTGTAATCCTCTTGCCTCAGTCTCCCGCAATGCCAGAATTACAGATGTATGCTATGTACACTTAGCTGTAATTCTGACTGTATTTTTTATTTCTAAAAGTTCACTTGTGTTTTTACTAAACTATGCCTGCTCATCTTTGATAATTTATTTTTACTTGTTTTATACCATATTTTGTTCATATAAACATTATTATAGTTCACACTTGTTTTATATTTTAAATAATTACCGTACTTTTCAGTATCTACTATCTATTAGTCCTACCACCCTTGTGAGGATAGTGTGAAAACGTGTTTACTAAGAAAGAATTTAGTTATTACTTTATGCGCTCAAACCCCAGATTTTTAAGTCTTTAGCTCCAAATAATGTGAATTCAAATCCCAAGCCTATTAAAAAGCAGATCCATTGTCAAACAGATTTTGGAAAACTATTGCTTTCCCTTTTGCCCAAAGTAAGTTGTAACCAGAGAAGTTTACTGCTTCATTCTTTCCTCAATTTAGGTCTTTATAAATCTAGGCTTTACCCAAAGGTCTCCAATCTAGCTTCTCACTGTATGATGACAACACTAATTTTGGTCTTCGACCTGCTTCTAAGCCATCTCTAAAGCCAAAGCTCTAAGTTAAGAGAACAGGTGTCTTGGGTGCATGTGCAGCTGTGATACTGGGTTACCCCCTAGACTAGTTTTCTTGTTTCATTTCTGACTTCAAAGAATCCCCATCAATTCCTTTAGATCTCATGAATTTGTGGAACTGCCATTTTTATCTTAGCATTTAAAAAAATTTTAATATCTCATATAAATTTCAGTATTTCATAACATTCATAATGATGATTAAAAACATATGATGATTTTAGCATTGTCAATGTGCTTGTTTACCATTGCTCACACTCACAGAGAAATGTACAGCAGTTTCTGGTTATGCCTATCTTGATCATGAGACAGTCTATCTTTTATGTCTTCATCTGTGTCTTAGGTGCTTCTTCACTCACAAGGGCACACAAACGTCTGGGGTTGTAAAGGGAGTTGGACCCAACAGTGGATTACAGGGAAGACCTCCGCTGACAGCCCACTCAATGTCGGGTCTCTGTGGCAATATGACAAAGCCCCTTAACACTTGGCTTCTTTCTTTTCTACAGTTCCTTCTGCCTTCTCTTTGCCTTAACCTAAATCATGTTTAGTTTCTATACACAAAAATAATAATACTCTTAAAGGTTGCATCATCGTCTTTCTGTGCCAGTGGCTCCTCTGAGTAATTATTTTTGCTTCCTTGTAAGGGAGGAAGAGACCCTGTAGAATGTCATTGAGAGAGTAAAGGTGCAGAAAAAATGTTGAGAAAACATGGAGATAAATGTTTCAAGATTTTAGAGAAAGATGCCTTAGATTCCTCTTGGGGTGTCGTTGCATTGCCTTAAGGTGCATAGCTGTTTTCTGCCGCTGGGATCTCATATGAATGATTTCGTGTCAAGAATAGTAGTGTATTCTGGCCTATTGCTTCTCTTTTTCAGTTTCCTGTGTTGAAATATGTAGATTTAACTCCCCCCTACAGGGCGTTTTCTGCCTGTTTCATTGAGGTGATCACTTCAATACAATTTTGTGGGCACCCTGCAGTTTCTGCCACAGCAGACTACCGGAGTGCTACTAACACTACTGTTTGGCTGGCAACTAGTTTCGTTTCGTTATTTTGTTGCTATCATCTGCGGTTCACTGAAGTCAGTTTGTGGGAAAGATACTGTTCTAGAAATACTGTGTGAAGCATTCACATTGCATAGCTCCAAAGGCAGTCAAGTGTGACACCAGTCCTATTCCTTCAGTCAAATCTGAAGTTTATCTAGTAGTTATGATTTTTCTCAAATGTTTTTTCAGTTAATATTTAAGTCAACTTTTGGAACATGGTACAACTGCATGACAAATGTTTTGTACTTTGATAAGAATGAGGAAAGCTAGCATAACAGGTTTTCTCTTTAACAACTGAATATGTAGAATCTTTATCTGTACTGTTGGTGTAGATTGATTTCCTCTCTCTCTCTCTCTCTCTACTCCTTTCTCTCCCAGTTATACTTTGTTGTAGGAAGGCAAGAGACAGAAGACATAATTTTCAACGTCTATTTTCTTATGTATAGAAAAAAGTGATACTCACGGGGTGGAAAGAATCAGAAACTGACAATAAATTTAGATGAGAGAAATATGAAAGACTCAAGGGAAGATTCTATCTTTTATTCTTTATTTTGATGAGTGGAAAGTTATACTAAATATACTTTGTATGAATTACAGTCTCCTAAAGAAATCATTTTACTAATTTGATAGCAGGGTTTTAAAAGAGTTAAGAACAAGTGACCAATCCAATTTGGCTGTCAATAATTTCCTAGGACTCTGCCATCTTTTAATCCGCTTGGAAATTCTGAGTCAGTATTTTCTAGATTATGCCTGCATAAAATAAAATTTAAATGCATGTTTAATTTAAAAAACTTTCATGGATGAAATTAAATGAGACAGAAAATACTCAGAAAAATAATTATAGTTTTTGAAGTGCCGTATAATATTTATTTTTACATTCAACCTCCTAGTTTAATACAGTGATGTATTTGACGAGCTGCTTCATTTGTTTATGAGAAATTTACGATCATAAAATTTTTCAAATTCAGTTCAAGTAAAAAACTCTTATTGTAATAGAAAACATTTATTGAACATTCGTAATGTGCTAGGCACTTGGTTGAAAAATGTACAGATACTATTTCCTCTTACAGTACTGCACTGAGGTATAGATAACATTATCTTAATTTTAGAAATGATGCCACATAGACTTAGAGCATTTAAATGACTTGCTAGTCCCTGACAGTAAATAGTTTAAGTAGTGGATACAAGGTATAAATCGATAGGTATCTAGCTTCAAATCATTTGGTCCTTTCTTTGCCGCATTCCAATATGTTTTGTCGTGAAAAATGCAAACCTCAAAAATGCAAAAGTTTCTTTAAGTCTACTTGCTATGAAGATAATGTTTTCATGTGCAAGAGTCTCCTCTCTATACAAAATTACAGCACTTGCAGGGTTGAAAAAGCACTGCAAGCTGTGTAGTCCTGTGGCTCTCGTATTGTGGGCCAATGTGTCTGCTCTGCCGCTGCAAATGCACTGAGGCAGGGTGAGAGCAATGTTCTCACAGGAAACACCCTGACATTCGATATTTGTCAGAGAGTCTGAGCTACCAGCTCAAGGCATTTCCATGTCAAATTCAGACAATGTTAAATTCCGCGTGATGATATCATTACTTCTGGGAATTTCACTGAGTTCCCAAGGGGGGAATGCTAAGAAGAAAGCACTGCCAGATAATCAGGGTGGAACAGAAGATCGGGGTGGCAGCCATCAATGTGTTCTCAAGGCTTGAGAAGCTGTAGTGTTCGACCAGTGCATAGAAACAATTAGTAAGTAGTTGTGATTCTTCAGGAATGAAATAACATTTTTTTAAGATTATTCATATGCTTTATTTTTTTTTTCTGCATGGATACTGAGTTTCAAGGAAATAAATATCTGTCAAATTATTTAGACCCAACTGTTTCTGAGAGGAGCTGTAAGTTTCTTATTTTGGTGGAAAGATGTCATGAAAAAATTACTGAGACTCTGAGGATGTGAGGAACAGCAACAAGCACGAATTAGAGGACTCCTGACTCAGTCCAGTGTTTTGTATAATGCTTGAAGTAGATCCTCTGAACATATTCAAGGCCTTACAGGTGAGACACATCAAACTAAGACACACAAATCACAAGTGATGAAATTATTACAATGCCCCCAAATCATGATTTAAAATTTTGAGACATGGCATATACCAAGGTACTTGTAGGATAGTTAAATTTACCCTGCTCGTATTTACTTAGGCCAGCATTAGACCATTGTACTCTTTTTTCTATTATTATTTCTGTTAATAAGATTGGACTTCAAACCTAAGCAGCATTTTTAAACATCAATGAAGCAGTCACAAATTTGAACATACTGTGAACCACCTAGGAGGATATCATGTGTGCGACTGACTTGCACGATAACTAAGAAACCCTAAACGTAGGTGATGGACATCTTTTATATTAGGCTGGAAGGGAACTTGCTTAATCTTTGCCTAAAAGGGAGACACTGCCTTCATTTTCATAAACAAATTTACCCTTTGCACTGGAGGGAGACATGGTTCAATGTTTTCTGCTGTAGCATCCTTATGGAGAGACTTTGCGTTACCATTCCAACATGCAAAACCTTTAGAAACTCACTTGCATCCTCTCAACAAGGAGAAACTGAACAAACTGAAGGGTAACAATGCTTCTTAAATCCATCAGGGAATTGCGGTCACAGGACAAACCAATGTGCCCAAAGCCAACCAGACAGGAAGACAGAGAAAATCGCAGTTTATCAGGAGCAGAAGTTTTCAGGGCTGCCCAGCAGCTGGCAGACAAAAGGAAAAGGTAACGGAAGAATTGTCAGACACTGAGTATGGGCTACATTGAGAGATGAAAAATAAGTTAGGACCTTACAAGAGCCTCACAAGAGTGGAGCTACCCCACACTTTCAAGAATTTTAGCTCCAGGTACCCCACCAGGTTCTGGGGCAAAGAAGAAATATCCTCTCATGCCTCTGGTAAAGGGAGAAAAAAGCAGACATTTTTAAATGTGCCCAGAGCATTTTTCCTCTAACAAACGTCTGCACTGAGGGAAAATACGTTACCGTAGCCTGACAAACAAGGGCTGTACTAGAGCTTAAACAACCTGAGAAATGGGAAAGCTGCAACTGCAGCCCTGTTTAACTTTACTGCCTCAACTAGAGATGGGAAGAATTAAAGCAACACTGAAGGTTATAGCCCAGAGGTATATATGCCCACTACAACACTGAGACCTAGTCGTAAGTATAGACCGCTTCCTCTCCCTCTATGCCTTACTACCACATCAGTGGAACTCCTGTGTAATAACAGAGGATTAGGGCCGGGAGTTTGGCTCAGTGACTTAAGCGCCTGTCTGACAAGGCGCAAGGTTGCGAGTTCAATCCCAGGTGTGGTAAAAAAAAAAAAAAGAAAAAAGAAAACAAACCAGAGGATTGCAGTGAGAACTACAAGGCCAGGACTCTAAGGAGGACTGTATAGAGAAATCCAAAGACAACTCAAAGTAGCCAACTAGCCAGCCTTTCTGGTAAGCCACACAAGCCATGCAGGACCCAGGGAGAGAAAAGTCAGATAGCACTTCCCATGAGTCTACTGGCCTGCAGGGTAAGTCAATACACCCCCAACCCCCTCATCTCCCTCACCCCAAGCAACCGACTGGTTCAGAGGACAGGCTTTGTTGATAGCAACTGGGGTGCAAAAAGTAACTGAATCCTTGTATTGTTTGATTGATTTTGTAGGCCCAGGGCCAGCAGTCTGAGCATCTATAGGGAGGATAACAGTATGCAATTATAGCAAATTTGAGAGATTTCCTTCTGTCTTGTCTTTGAAATCCAATATTGTTCACACTGTTTTGTTCTGTTCTGATTAATTGTTTTGCTTTATTCAATATCCTGTTTTGACTGGTTTTATTCTGTGTTGTTTTGGTTTGATTTTGCTGTATCTGATGGAATAGACAACTATTATGAAGATAACAAGATATACTATGGTAGCTATTGTTGTTTTCTTAGTATCCCGCTTTGAAGTTCTGTACCAATTTCACTGCTTTGTTTTGACTGACTTTGTTCTGTTTTGTTTTGTTGGATCTTGTTATCTTTGAAATAAAAACATTATAATGTTAAATAAAAGGTGATAGTCTGAAAAAGCTATATATTGCTTAGCTACAAATATCTGACAACCTGGGAAAATGCAAAACTATGGAGACAGCTGAAAGAAAGATCAGTGGTAGCCAGGGATTCAGAAGGAAGAAGAAAGGAATGGATAGGTAGAGTACAGGGCATTTTTAGTTTAATGAAACTGTTGTGTAAGATGTCATAATGTTAGACACATGGCATTCTGCATGTGATGAAATCAATAGATGTATACAACTAGGTGAACCCAGTGTAAAATATGAAGTTCAGTTAATAATAATCAATCAGTATTGGCTTGTCCTCATAAAAATAAATAATGCAATATGAAATGTTAATCAAGGGGGAGATTTTGTGCCATGGGAGGGGAATAGAAGGTGGTGGTATTTACTTGCTGTGTCATTTTTCTGTGACCCCAAATTTCTCTGAAATGTAAAAAAGATTGTTTGAAGCTAAGACTGTCAGCATCTCTGGTTGCATGACACACAGGAAAATGAGACATGTAAAGAACTGTTAAAAAAAATAGGTCCTTACTTTTCATGCCATATTGGGTTCTGTCTAATTTTCCCATGGATTTATCACTCTGAGTAGTGTGACCAACAGAAGCTAGAACAAAATATATTTGTCTTCTACAAGATTTAATTAAGGCTCCTGTAAACATCAGGATGAGGTCTACCCTACAATATCAACCTCAGCCATGCCTCTGCCCTACAATTTCAGTCAAGCCAGCTGAAAAATTCCATAAAACAGCCAAGTATACCTTTACGTTAGTAGGGGTTTTTGTTTGTTTGTT
Organism: Dasyprocta punctata; assembly: GCA_004363535.1. NCBI lineage: Eukaryota > Metazoa > Chordata > Mammalia > Rodentia > Dasyproctidae > Dasyprocta > Dasyprocta punctata. The sequence continues at coordinate 23,499 of RJWM01007723.1, read as the reverse complement.
TTTAGCTTTTCCTATTGACTTTCTCACTTGGCCCAGGTACAGTTTGATGTATTAGCAATTATACAGACTATATCTTGGCCTATAATGGGAAGCCTAGAGCAATTCTCTCATCCATAATAACCTTGCCCAGTGAATTGGGGCTGACCTGAATTCCTTCCAGATCTGAAGTAGTGTTATTGATTACTTCAGCTAAAGTCAAGTACAAATCTTGTATAATTTTGAAATAGGTAACTCCCCTGGCATTAAAATTAACCAATAATCCTTTCCTTTAAGGAACTCTCCTTAGTAAGAAAATACAGTCTCATTTTGAAATTGTCTGCAGTGACATGAAAGATACAGAATCTGCTTGGGGTATTTCCTAAAATACTGTTTTGAAGTCCCTTATGACCACCTCAAATCAACATTGTCTTCAGGAGAGGTGAAAATTCACAACTGCTTTCACAGGTGAAGTGCTGTTTCAGTGGCACACGTACCTGATTGCTCTTAGGCTTTAGGAGCTGTGTATATGGGCCCTTCATGAATAGAAGGACATTGATGGTGCCACCAACGTAGTTGAGGAGCTGAATGATCAGTCTTAAGGTTTCTAATTCATTTAAAATAATTAATGCAGTCCTTGTTTTGGAGTGACTGCTTGAGGGCATTTGGTCTAATCTACTTATCTCCATCCAGTCTAATCCGTATCACCAGCTAGTCCTCATTTGTCTGCCAAAAAGAATGACTAAGAAAGAAGGCAAGAAAGATAACCAGATGTCATGGCTAGTGTTTTGCACTGCAGTGGAGGAGCTGTGGAAATACCCAGCTATTCCTGATATATTTCATGATAAGGTTAAGGAGAATTGTAATCAAAACTTGATCAGAACCATCTAGTAGGGGTTGATAGACCTCTCGGTCTGTTAGCAATCGCAATAGTTTGGTAGACCTGCATTTGGCTTTGTAAAGAAAATTCCAGGACTAGTTCTAAAGGTTAGCATCATTAATATGTCATTCCCCCTCCCCAAAACACTCAGGAGTTAAGATGTATTCTACCCAGTACTATTACTATTTCTCTCCTACCACCATTACAAAATCAGTGTGTCAAGCTATGATTTTCACTTCTTCTTCCATTCATCCCTCATTCCCACATGTATTTCACATAGAGAAGGTCAGGTTTAGGGAAACAAGTGTTACAGGCAACTGAGTTAGATAGAAATATTATAGGCAGTCAGACAAGGCCAGGCCCTCAAAGGAGCCAGTGCAGAAGGCCAGATACCTTGTAACCTTGAAAGAGACAGACAACCTCATGCTGTGGGCCAGACCTCAAGACAAAATATCAAGCAAATACACCCACATCCTAATGATTGATACTCTAAATAGGTCTCTATCACCCTGAGGAAGCCAGGTGTCACCATCCCAACCCCCTACAGAAAGAGTCACTGCTCTTAAAGCATGCCTACTTGCTACATAACTCGCTTCTTTATCTGTCCCCTATTTAGTCAATTTTACCTGAGCAATTAATCTTACTAGTTGACCATCATTCTGTCTCACCTTATGCCCACCTTGCAAGTTTCCATGTTTTCCCCACCTTGGACCTGCCTCACTTCCTGGTTTTGCTCTATAAAATCCCTAGAAAAGGCAAGAACTTTGGCAACCCACTTGGGACTCCTTCTGTCTCTTTCTCTCAGACAGAAGCTTTTTTTCTCTCAATAAATATATTCTGCTCGTAACTTCCATTGTTCCTCAAATTCATTCTTCGATATTAGAGAACATGAAGTCATACTGGACATATAGTAGGTTAGGAGTTTCGCTCCCCTGTATCACGAAGATATTATTAACAATATAGAAACTCATCGTGTTCCTCGTTTGACCTTCATGGACAACTGTAAGAGGATGTACTAAGCAATGCACTTAGCCAAGTGGTCATTATTCTTATGTCGAAGGATACTGTGAGCTCCACAAGTTAATCCAAATGACTAAAGTAAAATTCATTTATGAATGCTTTACAATATCTTTGGTTTGTCTCCCACCCAGGTAGTGTACTGATTAGCTTGACTTTGGTTTGCTCTGAGTAGAAAGAAGTGTCATTTTCTGAATGTCAAATATTCAAAATAATTTCAGTATAATTCTCTTTCAGCCTGATCATTACTCAGGAAACAGCTCTGAGTAGGTGATGTTCATCAAATACTTCGATCATTGCTCATTGTTGAGCGACTTCTGTGATACAAATGACCTAGAAAGTCAAAAGGATGACATGGATTACTTTCAAGTTACAAACAAACAAACAAACAAAACAGGGCCAGAGCTGGCTGATCAGACTTAAAGAGCAACATTGCAATCTGAAAAGCTGTAAGCAGCAATGAGTTATCACTGACGACCCTGAGGAGGTTCAAAGCCTTATGTGATCTATTTCCCAGAAATAGCATGGACAGTGTCTCTGGGATGCAGTCTCTCCTACTGTAAGACAAATGGGTCAGCTTTTGGTAGGAGTCATGAGTCTGGTATTCTAAATCAAAAGCCTAGAGTCCTTGATGTTTAGTCAAATCTCTGCAGTAGAGATGTGTTGCCACGCCTGTTACAATAGCTAATCAGGCAGCTAATATTGGCAGGCCGTATAATCATCTCCCCATTTGCAGCCTGACCCTATGCAAGCCCTTACCATGGCATCTACATGTATGGTTCAGACAATATCATCATTAATCATGATTTATTTCCCATAGTTGATGGCTGAAAGGAAGGGTCCTTAACCTGCTTGGATGTAATTTGCCAAATGGTAAACCAAAGCAAGGGATTAACAAAAAGCTAAGTCAGTAAAAGTAAAGCAAGATTCAGTGAGGAGAGTATTGATTTCCCTATGACTCAGACTTTGAGTTCTGTCACCAAGCAAAGAAATTGGGTTCATTTTTGGTTTTACCTACTTTGGGCTACGACTGAGATGTGGCTGTGTTCCATAGTCACCATTAAGTTTCAGCTTGGTTGTAAGTGAACAAAGCCCAGGCATGTAGAGGAATCTCCCTGAAACAAGAAAATCCAGGGGCTTGCTTCAGTAGCAGGAAGGGAAAAAGTTTCTTCCAGTTAGAGAGCTGCCAGTTTTTCTTGTAAAGTCAAGAAGCCATTGGAGTCTGGCTAGCAGAATTCTTGAATATTCCATTTCCATGTAAGAAGCAAGGTCTTATATACCCTTCTTATCTTGTAAGTATAGTATCTTAGTTGATCTTCTCCAAAATGGAAGTACCCAGCCACAGTCTCAAGGACTCCTTGAGTTAGGTGTTCGCTTTTGAGACAAATCATAAAACAAGCTAAAAGCTAGATGGGAGTAGAAGGGGATGAATTCAAAACCCAAGTGCAATTCAGGTTGTAACTATCTCCGTTTGCCAGAGTCTCCATTAGGCAAAATTATGAGTCATAGACCCAGCTAATGGACTCTTAGATAACACCAGAATCTCATGTAACAAAGCATTGTTTTGTTTTGATTAGCTTTATTCTGTTTCATTTAGTTTGATTTCATACTCTTTAAAATTAAAAAAAAAGGCCTATGTACATTGGAGAATTTATTAAATTTTTAAAGTTTTGGACTTAAAAGACACTATTAAGAAAGAAAATAATGACACACCTACAGCATGGGAAAATATTTCTACACCAGATAATTGATGAAAGAACATGTAAATATATAGGTTAAAAATAATTACTACAACTCAGCACAAATTTAAACCTAGTTTTAAAAAATGGGCAAATAGACCAGGGATTTAGCTCAGCAGCACAAGCAACTGTCTGGTAAGCACAAGGTCGTAAGTTTGGTTCCTGGTACAAAAAAAAAAAAATTGTAAACAATGGGCAAATAATCTAATTTAAAGATAAGTAACTTTTTCAGAAGAAGATATACGTATGACCATTAAATACATGAAGAGTTAATCAATGTTATTAGTTAAGATGGAGAAGTAAACAAAAACCACAATGAATTGCTGATGTCTGCCCGCTAGGATGTATCTAATAAACTAATCAGATAACATGTGGTATATAAGAAAACAGAACACTTGTTTGTGTTGGGGGGACACACATAAAATGGTGCAGGTAATTAGAACAATGTGACAGCTCCTCAAAATGGTTGAACATAGAGTTATCATGTGTATTTATTTTCCTGTGGACTAAGTTCCACAAAGTAAATAATACAAACAAAAGAAATGTATTGTCTCACACTTCTGGGGGCTGCCTGTCCAATTCATATGTTAGCAGGTTTGCCTCCTTTTCAGGGCTGTGAGAAACTGTCTGTCTTGTGTCTTTACTTGCTTGAGGCAGCCATAAGTGTCCTTTGGCTTTTACTGTTTTCCCTCCTGTTCCTTCACATTGACTTACTTCTACTTGTGTCTCCATTCAAATTTCCCCTCTTTTTAAGTACAGCAATCATATTGAACTAGGGTCCATCCTAATGATCTCATTTGAACTTGATAATCACTGTAAAGATCTTTTGCTCATTTTAGTTTACATTTTGATGCACTGTGGGTTAGGACCACAACTTACTTTTTTCTTGCAGTAGGGGATGGAACACAAGTCAAACTCTAACACCACATAGCCTAGCAAATTCAACACTTAAATGTATACATAAAGAAATGAAAACGTATGTGCACCCCAAATCTTGTCTATGAATGTTTGTAGCAGCATTATTATAATAGCCTAAAAGTGGAAACAACCCAAATCTCCATCAAACAATAAATACGAAATCTCCAATAGAGTAACTGTATTAACTCCCTCTGAGTGTTCATCCAACATTTTGTTCCTGAGACAAACACCCGTTACCCACATACCACCCACACACGGAGCTATCATGCATGTGATTTTTATTTATGAAAGTTACTCATTAATCTTCTGTTAAGAATTTTTATGTTTAATTTCACAAGGGATATTGCCCTGTAATTTTGTCTTTTTGTAATAACTTCTCTGGTTAGGGTATTAATGTTATGCTGTTCTCACAGATAAGTTGATAGATGGGCTCCCCTCCTTTATTTTCTAAGGAAATTGTGTACAATCAGTATTATTTCTTCTGTTAATGTATGAAAATATTGACTAGTAAAGCAGTGTCCTCCTAGAGTTCTCTCTGTGGTAAGTCACCAAACTAAGAATTCACCTTTTAAAACAGACACAAAACAATTACAGTTAGCTGTTACCACTTGTGCCAGTTTTAGAAAGAAAGGCATTTTGTTCTTAAGAATTTTCTCCTTTATCTAAATTGTCAACTTTTGTCGTAAAGTTATCCTGGGTACCCAGGTATTACCTGATGTCCTTAGACTTACTAGTAAGCAGTGTTGCTTTTTAAAATTCCTGATCACTTATTTTGTGTGTTTTCTTGCCTCTACTTACTACAGATTAGCATTTCTTTAATGTTTTTAATATACCAACTTTTGATGCTTTTGATCAACTTTTGTTGATGCTCTGTTGTTCTTCCACATTCATATATTTCAATGACTTCTTATTTAATTTTGTTGTTCTTTTCTTCTCACTTAAGATAAAAATTGCTGGGCCGGAGTCTTAGCTCAATGGAGTAAGTCCCTGCCCGGGAGGCGTGAGGCTGTGGGTTCAATACCTGGTACCAAAAAAAAAAAAAAAAAAAAAAAAAAAGAAAGATAAAAATTGCTGTCCTTTGCTACCTTCTAAAACTGGTGATAAAAGCATACATTTATACCTTTTCCCTTTTGTATTACAGACACAAAAGACATAATTTCCCTCAGAGTACTCTTTTGGTTGTATTTCATACATTTGATAAGCTTTGCTTTCATTATCTTTTTATCAAAATCCATATTCTAACTTCCTTTGGGATTTCTTCTTTGACCCATGAGTTATTTAGTTTTATAATTCTCAAATATCTTGCAATTTTCTAGATGTCATGCTGTTTTTACTTTCTAATTCAATATCGTCATGCTAGTGAAGATACCTTAGATCTTTTTAATACTTTTATTGATACATGCTTGTGATCTGTTCTGTGTTTCTATCAATATATTCATCAAAAGTTTTCTGTATCCTTTTGTTATATTTTTTTTCAGCATTTCTACTTGACTTTAATAACCCATCTTCCCGATGAAATTACCTACCTATGGTAAGAATTATAATGGCTCTGCAAAGATAAAATAGGATAGTTAAGAAGGGGACTTGAGATGAGGATATTATCCTGGATTACTCAAGTGTATGCTGCGTAATCACAGAGTTCCAAAAAGTAAAACAAGAAGTCAGGGACACAGGGTCAGAGTCAGAAAGGGACTGGCAGATTCACTCATGCTTTTGTTGAAGACCTAGTAATGTCCATAGCCAAAGAATGCAGATGCTTTTGGAAGCAGGGAAAATCAAGGAAACCAGAGTTCTCATAGAAGGAACACAGCCCAGCTCATGTCTGATCTTAGGTCAGTAACACCTGGTTTTACCTCTTCAAATATTCTGTCATTCAGATACTAAGATAACACATTTATGGCTTCCTTTAGACTGCTAAATTTAGGATGATTAATGCAGCAGCAATAGCAAACTGATAGCAAAACAAATATATCAAATATATCTCACATATATTTGACATATATGTTATCTATATGTATATGTATACATATACATACACATTTACCTAAATCTATATCTATGTGTATCCTGTCCACAAGATGTCAATCACCAATTTTCACTACCTTATTTAAAATATTTTCACTTGCATCTTAATGTTCTCCTCTGATAACCGTTTTATTTGGATCATCCATCACCAGCTGTGATTCTTGTGACATTCTTTTCAATGAAAGAGAGGTCATTAATTTTTACTTCTTTGCAGGTCTCTTTTTAACTGAATGCTGGACATTGAGCAAAGTAATAGTAGAGGCTGAGTACACATTTATTTCTAAACAAGCATACCTTTCCTTCTCTAGGCTGCTAAGGTGGATTAGAGCTGAACCTAATCTTTGATGTAATTTTCATGAGATGCCATTTGTCACGGGATTGACATTTGAGAGTTTGACCAGACCCCATGTATGAGCAGGGACTGAGATCCGAGGGCCTGAAGGCTTCATCTCAGTCCTCTTGCCCCACTCTCTGTCTCTAGAAGGTTCCATAAAGCTGCCCCTAGGGGACAGACTCCTTCAGTTTTCCAAAAGTTTCTGTAGGCACCGAAGCCACTAACTGGTTTTCCATGTGAAGTTCAGGGCAGGGTTTATGGGGTTTTCTTCCATGTCCCTGCCCTGCCTTCCAACGCCAGCATACTCCATATTCCCGTCCCTCCGCACACGGAGAGAGGGACATCTCCCCCAGCTCACCGACTCTTTCCCTGCCCAGGGACAACCCCTGCCTCCCACTGAGTACAATGTCCAGGGTACCTGCAAGCTCCATCTTAGCTCTATTGATTGGTGGTTAAACTTGTCCTGACTGCTCAGTGAAGGCTCGTGGAAAAGAGGAGGCGAGTCTTACAGACTGGTCTTGGGACCAGGGTACCTAGCCATTTACAACTGCTAGCAGTCTACATTTGGATGTTTATCATTCACTGAAAGTTTATTTTATTTTTACCTATCTTGCTCTTTACTCTGCCAGTGATGAAACTGGCCACAGGTCTCTTGTTGCCTAGAAAGACTTGGTTTCTTTCTGCATTTGGCTCATTATAAAGCTGGGTAACCTCGGAAGGCCTTAAATGATAGAAGAGTATCTGCATGCCGTCATACAGATATTCCTTTTTTACCTTCTAATAATGGGAATGATATTCTCATGGAAATGTCTACATCCTGAGTAGAAACAGAAAGGTTACATTTAAAACTTAGCTGGTACACTTTGGTCATATTTTTTTCTGACAACCTCCAGAATGAAACAGTATCTATAGCATACCGTAACACTCACAATACTTCTGGAATGATTTTATTTCTTTCCTCCATCATTGTCAACTCCCAAGACCTGTTCAAATTTTTATAAAAATATTAGAAAATGTCTCTACCATTTTGAGGAACCACTGTGTAATATTTTTCTGAAACATTGTAGTAGTTTGTCAACTACTAATTGGGATTCAGTATAAATTTTACCAATTTCTTTCTCTGCATACTTGTCTATTTCATTCTCTTTGGCCTAGATTCAATTTTATTAAGCCATAGTTTTAAAAAGTGTTTTTGTTTTATGTACTCAAATATCTTAAAATGCATCTTTCTCACTTTTAATATGATTTTGAATATGTATATCATTTAAGGTTTATAATTATTTTCCCTAGAGGATTTTAAAAACATAATCAAAGACACATAAACATACAGTGCTAGATCACATCCAAACAGTATGCTTATGCTATTGCATTTTTCCTAAAAAGTACAAAAAGTATTGAACTCTCATACTGCTTTTACCATCTCTGGGACACTTAATGAAGTGATATTCTGTCAATGAACATTCCAATGTGTCTGAGACATTACCCAGCACTAGAGATTCCAATATGAAGAGGAAATACTGGCTTCTATTTTCTTGGAAGTAGGAGGACATTTACTATATAGACTTAACAGTGTTTTAATAGAGATAAATTCAAAATTCAGTGCTTACAAATACAAAGTATAACAAAAACTGACTGGTTCAACATCCTGAGGATTAGCTAGTGTTTTTATAGAAATAAATTCAAAATACAGTGCTTACAAATACGAAGTACAGCAAATTAACAACATTAAGACACATATATGAACTGATTTAGCAACAGTCCATGAATTTTGCAGTCCCTGCTCTAGATAATAAACATTGTGAAACATTGTGTCAGAGTCTTGCGTCTTATTCATATGGCCATAGACAAAGCATTAAATTTCCTTGACTTTTAGTGTCATCGTCTACAGGCAATTCCGCCTCTAAAATTCTAGCAATAAAGTTGTAAAATACTAAGACTCTAAACCTGATGTGACATTACGTAGTGGAGACTATAGGCAACAACCAAAAACAATAAACATGAAGATCAAAACTTTAAGTATATTCACCGCATTTCCCGTTGCACCTCCATGGCATTTATTTCATTTTACCTGACATCATCCTTGGGCGACATTCTCTTACAGCCTCCTAAGACCAGAAATTGTGCTTTTTTCATCTCGATCAATCCCACAGGATTTCATCAATATCATACAGATACTAGGTAACCACAAATCATAGGCACAATAAATCTAAAAGAATAAATAATGTAAGAAGACAAAATTGCATGTCTCTTTAAATAATACCAGGAAAATGAAGTTCTAGAAAAAAATATTTTTATTAACAGAACTAAATGATGACAAAGAAAAGTAACAACCAGTAAACAAACAAGGGAGAAAACTAGTTTTTCCCTTTGGCAAATATATTGAATTGGTAAGAAACTATTGCCCTTTAATGTAAAAGATGTAAAGAGATTCTGTGCTACTGTCACAAAATACCACAATACGGTCTCTGTTATATTAAAAAAGAGAGAACCCCTTTCTCTATTTTCATTTTTCCAACCTGCCCCATATAATACAGCCTCCTCACTTGTTTGCAGATACTTGAAATTCACTTCCTTGTTCTTCATCCATACTGACATCTTGAACACTATGTTTCTGTTTCGTGACCCACCTGTTCCCCAAAGTCATGAGATCTGCCCTGCCCTAACAAAAATCTGCAGTTCTGATTATGTACTTCCTAGCAGTAAAAGCCTATAAACGCCCCAGATCACCAGAGGGCAGGGCCTGCCTCTCTGTTGTTGGGAGCAAGCCCAACCAGGACCAACAGTGCAAAATAAAGCTGTTTACTGCCTCCAAATCCTGTGTATTGCTTTCGTGTTTCTGCTTGCCAGCATCTGGTGCGTTGGCTGGGAAAAGCAATGACCTCTTTGTCATTGGTCATGGCCCTAGTGGAAGGAGTAAGGACCTCTCCAGGTCCTGACAGGAAGGTGTGTCCTTGAGATTTCTCCAGTCCCCTTGGAGGTCTGGAGGAAGATTCCTGGCTCCCCATTCAAGCAGCTCACATTGGCCCCCAAAGGGAGGAGGACACTGTCTGTCTGTCTGCCTGTCTGTCTGCCTGTTTGATTCCAGTAAGACCCCCAGGGGCACCCCAGTTAGTCTGTCTGTCAGTCCTGCTCAGCTTGAGCAGAAAGGGAGTCTGATTAACTCTCATTAGTCAAGGCCACCCTCAAGGAAAGGGGGTTGGAATGTTTAACCTCTGAGTGCCTGGTAAATGACTGTGTGACTGAGTGGAATGGGCAACGCGAGCGATAGACTGCGCCATCTGTGGCTGAGCTCATGACAAGGGAGACCCTGTTTCTCCTGAGATGTTTTCAGCTTGGAGCTTAATAAAATCTGCTTTAGATTCATTAAATACTAATATACCCAAAGTTTCTGTTTCAGAACAGAAATAAAAAAGGACTGCCCACCGTGCACTAGTTCAGAGGCAGAGCCACATGAGGCTTTTGATACACCTGGGTCTGCTCACCTCTGCTGCCCTGGGCCTGTGACGTGAAAAATACGATAGCAATGGTGGCCACAGGAGTGAGACCCGTGATGACAAGGATGGCTTCTCCCTCTCAGCTTGCCTCAGCAAGGCAGGATACGATGGTGCATGACTATAGTCCCAGCTATGGGAGAGACTAAGATGAAAGACGTGCTGAGTCTCACAGTGCTTACTAGAGAGACCAAGAGATGACAAGCAAAGCAGAACCCAGTAAAAACTCACTGAGGCAGTATGAGTCAATCCAAAGCCCTTAGATGAAAAAATTTACAAATATTAAAATCATTGATATCAAAACAAAAGTGCAATACTAGGTCTACTTACCTCCCAGATGCTTATAAAAAACACATTTTTGGGAGCTAGAACAGCCACTTTAATTCCAACAGGTGTATGCAGACCTCTGTCTCCAACAATGGCAAGATTATTAATTGAGAAAGCCCATCCAGTGCCTAAAAATTAACAAAATTAAAACACTTTCATTTTTTCTCACTCTCTTGCAAAAGGTTGAAAGTAGCCATCCAGGTCCTTTGGTTATTGGTTTCATTTTCTGTTTGGCAATACATTCAGAGTCAATTGTAACGTTTGTCTCTGGAGACATATTTTGCTAAAGGTTAGAGATCCACTCTGGAAAAATTCTTGGATCTTAATTGTCTTTCTGCACCTGAGATAGTTAAAATTTAGTACCTGTGCCATACTTAAAGTCATTCTTTTGTCTCTTCTCCACTGCCCAGCTCCTAAAAAATAACACAGTTTGCAATGGTGTTTGATCCTAGGTAATTCTCTTCTCCATGGCCTCTTCGTTTCAGAAACAGGCTTCCAGAGTGGTAAGTTTCCATTCCCTGGGACATTTCCAGGGAATCTTCGCTTATCTCTGGGTTATATTAAAAAACTGGTCCAGATTTAATCCTGTAGCTCTAAAAAACAAATTCACAAGTTCTAGTCCAAGTTTATTTGCCTATTAGTCCTTCATCAAGACTAAAGATTGACTCCTCTCTCCCCTTAAAATGATGCTGACTCCTCTCTCCCCTTAAAATGATGCTGACTGCTTTTTTTATAACGAGACAAAATACTGATTTTTTAATAACATATGCAAGTTCATTAATAAAAAACATTGCTTAAAAAAACCTTATACATTTAATAATAGTTTTAAACTAAAAGAGATATTAAAAAAGCAGACACAGTCCCACTTCCCAGAGGACTGCCTTGTTGTGATTTCTCTAGAGAACATCTTGCAGTCCAGTCACTATTCTCAGAGATAATGTCTTTCTACACCCAAACCTGCCTGCTCAACCCCTCTAGATAATTGAAATTACCTTTATCAGTTTGTCTCACTAGAAAAGACAGTTACATATGGCTATAAAAACAACAATTTGGATATTCCAATCAGATAAACTGCCTTTCACAAATGTAAGAAGTTTTTATTCCTCCAAGTTCTTATAGGAGATCTGTACTAATTGACCTACAAAAAATTCTGACTAGTCCATTTATAATTACAAACTTCTAAAGTTGTAAAAGAGTTATTATAATTCAATTTGGCCAAAAATATATTTGAGTGCACCTCGATTTTATAAATAGATTTGTTTTTTGTGTATTTGTTTATTTGTCTGTGCCCAATGGGTAAACAACTGTTTTGAGCTCAGCAAATTTTTCTTGTTTTTGCATTTTTGAATTTTCTGAAGCATTTGTGTGTAATTTTATTCAGCTTATGGATAAACATCATCAAAATTAAAAATATGTGGGCTGGGGATATAGTTCAGCAGCACAGTTGCTGCCTGGCAAGTGCAAAGCCCTGAGTTTGATTCCTAGTACCGAATTAAAAAAAAATTAAAGACATGTTTGTACTTAACTTACCACCTGGTCAAAATGATTTTAAAGTTGGTTTTATAAATGTAATGCATAGTACGGTTTTTATATTATGACTTGAGAGTCTTTCATTGTTCAAAAATATTGTGTTGATTGTTACAATCTGGTTTTCATAAGTCATCAAAGACTGTTAAGATAATTAAATAAAAATTTCCTTAGGGTGGGGAATAACTGTTGGACGGGGCTCCAATTGATAAACAAGGTTTTCATATGGCTATGACAATTCATTGTTGCTACTCTCATGGTGTATTAAATGTGTTCATGCCTTCAGATGTACAGGCCTTCTAAAATATAAAACTGGTATTATTTATGGTGATAAACATTGTCTTTCAGATTCAGACGTCTGTCTTTCTCTTGTGCACAGCTACTTGTGATAAAAGGTTCATGTTAAGCCAACATAAGGTTGCCAGTCAATAATAATACTTTTAACAAAACCTTATGTAATATATATATATATATATATATATATATATACTATGCATATACCACTATACTTACGGATGCCTAGACGTTAAACAGTCCAGACAAGGTCATACACTTCAATGACAAATTAGGTAAGAGCTTCTTGCGTATTAAATAGAGATGATTGACTAGAAAGGCGAGGCTATCAAAATAGTGATTTAAGTGTGTGACAACAATGCCATCATGATTGTCATGCATATTATACACGACTTTTAATCTCAATTTTTTTCTGTAAATCTATGTAACTTTTGTCTGTTAATATTCTACAGGGATTCAACTACTGGAACATCTATGACTGACAAGAAATAACAGTTCTCTGTACTTTATATATCAAGTTGCTTCATATTCAGATAAAACTTTAATGATTAAGCTCACTGCTTCCATTACAATGTAATGTTATTAACCTTCTCTTATGAATGTTCAACAGCTAAAGTTTAGAGGTCAAAACTGAAAAGACAGATAGGCTAAGAGGACAGTCAGTATTTCAGCCTATCCCTTCAAGGTCAATGAAGACCCAGCACATGAGAGAACCTTTTCAGTCACATCCTACAACTCTGGTAAGTTATACAACCTCCTAAGGATATTGGTGGACCATGGAAACAAGAGACCAAAAGTGTGTAGTGTGCCTAAGGAGAGTCAACAGGAAAAAAATCCCCCAAGCTTTGACAGAAAGCAACTTAGTCAAGCAATGACCATGACTCACCCAGACAGCTGACACAGAAAAACAGAGGTGCTATGCATGGTTCCAAGGTAAATCCTGAGGAGAGTTAACTGACTTTGATTGATAGCTAACAAGGGGGTACTGTTTATTAATATAGGTCTCAATGTAACTTGGTCTTGACCACCCAGCAGAAAAATATAACCAAGAGATGTGTAAAACAAGGTCATAATAAGCTAGAAAATAAAAAACAAGAAACAATGGGTTGCAATCACTATTCCACCCCCATAAAAACAATTTCTGCACTTGATTCTTTCTCAAATCTGTTTTTGTGTTCTAGTGTTCACACTTTGATTACATATGCTCTAATTTCTCAAAATGTGTTCATTCTTGCCCAGAGGCTGTCAAACTCCAAGTAATCATATAGATAAAATCAACAATAAATATGCTAGATTTCTTCTACTGGGATCCACCAAATGAACCTTGTAAAAAGAGTTCATACCTGGTAAACTACAACATTTCTATCTGAGACCCATTAGACCGGCTCTCTACGAGGGGCCCCTGACTGTGATCTCCCTTCACATTGAGCCTTCTCAGCTTCAAGCAGTTAAGATTAAAAACTATACCCAGTGTCCCCTAGCCGCAGTGAGAGATAGCTCTTCAAAAATATAAACAGCTAAGTTAGTTACAAATATTACAGGAAGTTAGACAGGGGTGGGCCTTCAACCTGAAAGACAATTATGGCCAAAGACACATCCTCAGAAGTTAAGCTTTTAATTAAAAAACCGAAAATCCCTTCAGTCATAGAGCTCATGTTTGAGACCCTCTCCTAGGCCCACTGTCTGTTTTTTCATTCTACTAATAGGACTTCATAGCCTTAGTTGGTGAATACGGTGTGTGACCCAGTACCTAGATTCTATCAAACTACAGATAGTCTTACCCGGGGTTGGCCCTAAGGTCCCCAACAAAACCTAGTCCCCTATTTAGGCTTAAGCAACAAAAACACAGTTTAAACAAATATGGTGTAGGCAAAGATTTTGTCTCTATACAAATAACAGAAGCAGAAAAGCTCCTTTTATTCTATTTTTATTTTTCCAACCTGCCCCATATAATACTGCCCACTCACTTGCTCACAGATGCCCACCATTCACTTCCTGGTTCTTGATCCAGGCCTACATCTTGGGCTTTATATTTCCATTTCTTGTTCGATTCACCTGTTCCCCAAAGTCACAGGACCTGCTCTGCCCTATGAAAAACCTACAGCTCTGATTATGTACTTTCTGCCCATAAAAGCCTATGAACACCCCAGACTATCAGAGGGCGGGGCCTTCCTCTAGTACTGTTGGGCGTGAGCCTGACCAGGACCACCTGTGTGAAATAAAGCAGTTCACTGCCTCCAGATCCTGTGTTTTGTTTCCATGTTTCTGCTTGCCATGGCAGTATCATCTTTTGCCACTGAAATGGTCCTATTTCAATGCATACTGTTGAAGAAATATTGTACTATTGCCTACAGCAAGACTATTTCCTAGGTACTTTTATTGGAGCTTTCTCTGTGCTCCAATAATGCTTGGCTTATGACATTTTATTGGACTCCTTTGGTATAATTGTGGTGAGCACTATATATTTTTCTCTACCCTAAGGTCAGGAACTCCTCTAAGGTAGACATATTATGTTATTCATCTTCATAACTAAGATTGAATACAAGGTTTGAGATATATACTTGGTGCAATTGGTAATAATAAGAAACAGTGTGATATTTTCATGCCAGGTTAAATTGTGGGTTGTATTGTTCTAAGGCTTCCAACCTATGGATATACTAGAGGTCATTACTTTTGAGGGAAAAGCAGACAGCAGTTTGAACAATAAAGTCATTTCTCATCTTTGACTGGTAAGCAGTACTTGTGAGTAGAAGCAAGCCTCTGTAATCAGACTATTTTAATTTACTGGGATTCTTCTTAATGCATGACGAGTTGAATTTCAACATTTCATCATTGAACAAATGTGAGCCAACATCTAACTGTAACCAAATGAAACCCTGAGAACCACTCTTCTCAGTCCTTCCTGAATTGCTGACCCATAACATCATGAGCAAAATAAAGCAATGTTTATTGATACCAGTAAGTTTTGGTATAATTCATGTTGCCTCAAAAGTGACTGAGATAAACCATACTTTAAAAAATAGGTATGGTGAAGGCTGGAGATACAGTTTAGTAGTAAAGCACTTGCCTGACATGCAGGAAACCCTGGATTCAAACTCCAGCACAAACAAAGAAACAAACAAGCCAGTGTTCTGTTTAGATGCTCTTCAATATTGTTAGTCAAATAATAGTATTAT
Organism: Dasyprocta punctata; assembly: GCA_004363535.1. Classification (NCBI taxonomy): domain Eukaryota; kingdom Metazoa; phylum Chordata; class Mammalia; order Rodentia; family Dasyproctidae; genus Dasyprocta; species Dasyprocta punctata. The sequence continues at coordinate 7,795 of RJWM01007723.1, read as the reverse complement.
TTTCTGTTCTTGGTTTGTCAGCATCTTGAAGTATTTCTTGGGTGCTCTAGTAGTTTTCAATAAAGTATCAACAGGGCAAGACTCCTGCAATTGTTTTTACTGCTGTGTAACACACTGCCATCCATGCAGCAGTGCGAAGCAGTGCAGATTTATCACCTCACAGCTTCCGTAGCTGAGCATCCTGCTTGGATGCTGGGGTCTCCAATGCAGAGATCACTTGGCTGAAAGTGAGGTGCTGGTGGCTGAGCTGAATTCTTTTTTTGTTTGTTTGTTTTTGTTTGTTTGTTTGTTTGTTTTAAAGAGAGCAAAACAAAACAAAACAGAACAAAACAGATCAGAGCAAAACAATGCAAGCAACACAGGACTTCAAAACAAAACAACAGGAAATCAACAGCGGCTACCATAATGTCTCTTGTTTTCTTCAAAATAATTGTCCATATCTTCCCACACCATGAATTCAAACAAAACGGAACAGTGTAAAACCAATCAAGACAAAAGCAAGAAAGCATTATGGGCCTTCAAAATCAGACAATAGGAAAATTAACAATGGCTACCATAATGTCTCTTGTTCTCTTCAAAATAGCTTTCCATACCTTCACACATACTGAAATCAAATATTAGAAAACAGACTAAAACCAATCAAGGCAAAGAATAAAAGCATCATTGGGCTTCAAAACAAGATGACAGAAAATCAGCAATGGCTTCCATAATGTCTCGTTTTCTTCAAAGTAGAACTATACCATTAACTTCTCATTTGTACTGTTTCAGCTAAATTGATGTACATATCAGATTTTGTAATCTCTTGAAGCATTTAGAATTTTCTTCTAATATGGAGGTTTACAGTTTTTCTTTTCTCTCTTGTTTAATATTTCTCATGTTAATTTATGAACACTTTCAGTCAGAATCTTAATCTTTAATTTTATGAAAATAATTTTCATTATTTCTTCACTATTCCCTCTTTTTGCTTTTTCCCTCCTGGGATTTCAATTGTATATTTAAATTTATATTTCTAGTTTCCATTTCTCATAATGTTTCAAGTTATTAATGAAAGAAATCCTAATTTGATGTTCAATACTCTAAATTTATTTTTTAGCACTTACAATTATCCAATTTATTGTGATTGTTATTTCAGCATTTTCACTTTTTAGTGTTTGCTTTTCCTATTTCTTTTTAAAGCTAATTTTTAATCTTTATTTCAGATTATCAAATTTTTCCTTATACCATTAGTGAACAGTATGTTATAAAATTTCAGTCAACTTATACCTGTACTTTTTCTTCACACAGTACATACTGTCCAGTTTGTTTTGTTTTGTGATGTTTTCCTCATATTAAAGCAATTATGTTTTTCAAGTATCTAGTTGTTTAAGCTGTGAGCTCACAAACTGTGAGCTCATAATGTATGTATATATTGAGGGTGAAAGAGTTTGTGTGTGTGTGTGTGTCTGTTTCACTCCCATGATAATGTAATTAAGCAGTTGACAGGGTTGAACTATAGTGAATGTCATTGTCCATGATTTAAGGATAAAGAAGTGCATGATTCTCAGATGAGGGGATATCATAACACATGGATGAAAATTATAACCCTCTTGATCCTTTCTATGTGCTTCTTTCCCCAAATGAAACCCCCTTAGCCAAGGTTTTATATTTAAGCCTTCAAGGAGGAGAAGAAGAAAAAGAAGAAGGAGGAGGGAGAGGAGGAGGAAGAGGACACCAGCAGTGAATTCTTTGTAGTACATGGTCTCTCCCTGCCCAAAGATGGAGTGTGTGGAGGGCTTGCTCCCATTTACATTATTTCTGCACCTATTCAGACCCAAACTTTAAAAGTTATTACTACAGAATGTTCAGTGTCTATACGCAAGCCAAAAATTAGAAAAGAAACTTACTGGTGAAAATAATAATTAGATCTATATTTACTAATATTTCCAGGAGTCATACCACTTTCGGACACTCCAAATTTCTCATAGTAATAATTAATGTACACCATAATGAATTTCACCAAGGTATTAGTGATCCTCTAAATATCTCACAATGAGACCATTGTAGTAATAGTGTGTTGTTACCTCTAGAAATATAAGCAGAAGTATCCATTATCTGACAGTGTCTGGAGGTGTGGAGCAGGATAGTGCCAAGTTTGATGCAGCAGTATACTAATGTCATTATCTCAGTCAGTTCGGGTTACTATAATAAAGGATTTATAGATGGTGACTTATAAACAATAGAAAACTATCTCTTACATTTATGGATGCTAGAAGACCAAGATTGGGGTGACAGCATAGTCAGGCTCTGGTGAGGGCCCCTTTCAGGTTGCAGAATGCTTTGTATCCTCACATGATAGAATGAGAAGTGGTTCATTCTATGGACTTTTCTATTTAGGATGCCACCACTGTGAGGACTCTATGCTCATTTCCTAATCATTTTTGTCTTAGTTACTTTTCACATTGCTGAGACAAAATAGCCAACACACAAAGCTAAAGGAGGAAAGGTTTATTTAGCTCACAGTTTCTAAAGTTTTCAGTCCATATTTGACTGGCTCCCAGTGGGGGTGGCATCACAGAAGAGAAAAGTTCATGGCAAACAAAAAGTAGCTAAAGCAATTAGGGACTTTACCAGCTTCTTTGTGCCCCTTTTCTGCTCTATGTAGGCTACCAGATTTAGAATGGTACCAAATTCATCAGTGGACTGATTTAGTAACCACATATCCTTAATGCCAGCATCACACACTCTAGATTCAGCCACCTATGAAAAAGCCCCGCCTATGTTGGCAAGAAGCTTTGAGGGGCACAAACCATAACACTTTTCAAAAGCATCACCTTCAAAATCCATCACATTTGGGAATAGGATTTCAATATAAGAATTTTGAGAAGGACACAAACATTCATTATATAATCAACATCTTTACATCTTGCCATGCTTAACGTATCATTGGCTTTTGGCCTCAACCTGCCTGCTCATGGATAGAAGGTATCTCTTGCAGCCAAAGGCATTATGTCTCATACAACAGCATCCAAAGACAGAAAAATACAGTTTTTAAGTGCTTTTCATTTGTCTCGTTTTCTAAGGAAGGAAAACATTCTAGAAATTACCTACAGGATACTACAGGTTAAGACTGAGTAATATCCCCATAGACCAACATCAAAGGAAAGCGAGGAAAGCAGTTGTCCAGAAAGATGTAGAATATTCAGTGTCTTTGTGGGAAGCAGCCTCCTCTAGCCAAGATATTGAAGATTTGAGGCCATAGTTCAAAACATTTGACTACTGATTCATAAGCAATACTATTTGCCAAGCAAAGTACTAGCAAGACGATACAGGTATATAAGGACTATTATCTTCATTTTAGGGAGGGGAGCCTAAGACTTAGCACATGTTATAGTGAAATACCATAACTACAAGAAAATAAAGTATCTTACAGCTATTGAACAAAATGCATCAAGTTGGCTGAAAAGCTCCCAGTGGGCTTCATCAAGTCACTGGTTACTTTGGTGAAAGTACCAGTATGTAGAGATTTGGAACTATTTCTCAGAGTCAGGGTCCTATTAATGGAATACTCAAAAGTGATATATTAACAGAAAAGCTATTTATTTATAAAGTGAAATATAATTTTTACATGGATTAAATTAGTTGCACTTCCAGGATCATTTTTTCCTATATAAGTAGACTTTAAAAAGGGAGAGATCTAAGTCAGCTTATTGTTTTGTGAGTACCAAATTAACAAAAATTAACCAGGAAACCAAATGACTAGGACCAAGTTAGCACTTAGACAAACTTAATGGTCATATGACAGTCATGACTGTTGTTATGGTCAATTCAGCTTGAGAAGTCTAGAAGTTTAACTAAGTAATTCAGCAGTTCTACATCCTAGGGTATAGAGGACATGCCCTTACTGCTCTAGGATACTGTTCGTTGTGTCAATTTGAGAAATTTAGAAGCTTAACTAAGTGACTCAGCACGGGGCCAGGTCACTTTGTAGACATTCAGAACCTGTGTAAATGTAGGGCACGGAGATGGTGTGAGTGCTACATTTGCCCTGGTGGAGCAGGGGCGGGTGGGTAGCCTGTTTACAATATAACGGAGGAAAAGAGGCTTGTTCTCTCCCTGGTTTTTGCTCTGGTTGCTTTCACTGTCTTCTACTGCCTTGAACTGTTGCCCCTCACCATGCCACTCTGCCTTGGAGAAAGCTGATCATGGACTGAAACTTCCACAAATTATGAGCTACAAAAACCTTTCCTTCTTCAATTTGGGAATCAGGCATTTTGTCTCAATAATGAGAGAAAAGTAACCAACACAATTTTCAACCTGATCAGATTGGAAACACCTAGAAAATTCTAAAGCACATTTCTGAATGAAGCTTTGAAGTTGTTTCCAGAGAAGATTGACATGTGGGAGAGCAAACTGATAAAGAAGACCAGCCCTGGATGTAGTGACAGCATCCAATAGGATGGGGACCTAGGTGACATGAAAATGGAAGAAAGAAGTTTGCTGGAACATACTCTTGCTTTCTCTGTTTCCCGGCTGCTAGGAGATAAGCAGCTCTGCTCCACTAGTCCCTTTTACCCTGATATTCTACCTTACCTTAAGCCCATGTTACTGGAAAGAACTGACCATGGACTGAAACTTTTGAAATCATCAGCCAGAATAAACCTTTCCTCCTTGAAGCTATTTGTGTCAGATGCTTTGCCACCATGATTAAAAATGCCTAACACAGCTGATAAACAGGGTCTTGAGATGTAGTCCTGCTGGTCTTGAACTTTGGGCCTTCCTGCTTCAACTCTGAGTGCCAGTTAAAGATGTGAGCCACCAGGCTCAACTAGCCATATTTCAAAGTTCATCCAAAAATATGTTTATTTTAAATAATGGCTCTTATTTCTGAATAAGAGCATTAAATAAGGTTTATAGTATTATATGTGTGTTTATACTTCAACAGATATCTGCAGGTGTTTTTACTAAGATGAAAGTATTATTAGTTGTGATCAATATCCACTTTAAAATGGCAACTGTAATTCTTCAAACAGACTAGGTATCAGGAAAGAACTGCACTCTCAGTGTCTTAATTTTTAAAAATTGTTGTTTGTGTGTTAAAAAATGGTTTATTGTATTTTTTGCTTGAGAAAACATTCACATAATAGTTACAAATGAAAAGCAAAGTCATTGTGAAGAAAATATGATTTTGATAATATGATTCGTACAAAGAAACCCTTCACTGGAATTATCTAAAAATTGGTTCACTGCACCATTTTGCTTTATATGTGGGGCACAGTCTCTATATTCTAAAATTTCAGGGACTTTTTATTATTGTGATACTCAGTGGCCTTCTACATGAGTTATAGAAATACAGAGATTTATCTGATACCTAGAAGTGCTATGATTCCTTTAATAGCCAGTTTTAATGAATGTACAACATGCCAAATTCAAAAGAAGGTTTAAGGACATCTATAACATTGTTAGATTAAAATTTTCTGGCTTTGTATATGAAATAAAGTCTTAGTCACTTTTCTCATTGCTGAGACAAAATACCTAACACCTGAAGTTAAAAAAGAAGAGGTTTATTTTAACTCAGAGTTTAGGGACATTTCAGTGTATAATCAGCTGACTCCAAGGCAGAATAGCGTGGAAGACAGGCCCCAAAGAGGGGAAGTAGTTCATGGAAGGCAGAAGGCATCAAGGTACCAAGAAGCAAAGTAGCAAAGGTAGCAGAGTAGCAATCAACAAGCAATAAAGCAGTCCTCTTTCTGTCCTTTATATTCTATTCAAGCTACCCACACTTAGGGCCTGTAGCTGGGGCAGCCTTGATCCTAGTGTTGCAACAGGAATCAATCCTGGCAACACACACTTGATTTCAGGATCACACACCTGAGGTCCCACCACCTCTGAAAAGTCCTACCTGTGACCACATGAGGTTTTAGGCAACGTCTTGATACAAGCCATAACAAATGATTTTAAGAATTATTTTACTTATTGATTAGCTTATATAGTGATGAAAAAACCACAATGGCATATTGACTGTTTGACAATTCCCTCATACTATTCTTAGATATGCAGAACATGTGAAATTTATTTTTCTTTATGACTGATATAAATTTTTTTAAAAACATTGCTATACTTTTAGTACTTGCTTCTTGTCCAAAATTCATGCTGATATTTAAGCACCAAAGATGCAGTACTAAGAGGTAGAGATTTTAGGGAGTGTTTAGACTATAAATACTCTACCTGTATGGATTAATGCCATGTAAAAGGGCTGGGAATACCTAGCTAGAATCTTTGTCTATATGAGAGAAATTGCAACAGCAAGACATCACCTTGGAAGCAGAGATGAGGCCCTCACTAGATATTGAATTGCTGCTACCTTGACCTTGGACTTCTCGGCTTCAGAACTGTGAGAAATTTCTCTTATTTATAAATTACCCTGTCTCTGGTATTTTGCTATGGGAGCAGAAATATAGTAAGGCACTCATGCACCTGGTGGAAGATTTGGAGTGGCATGCAGATAGGGTTTAGTCTCATAAATGTTTTTCAGCCCCCAAATTTAAATATATAGTCTCAAGATACTATTTAATCTTATTATGCCACTGCCTTACCTTATGATTGCATCTAGGTGTTTCCTATCCCCTTGGGAGCTGACAGGTAAGTGGGGTGGGGTAAGAGCTAGCTTCTATTTAGGTATGCCATCCTTAGACTGCTCTTGATGCTTTCAGAATTCTGCCACAAAGTCTTAACTCTCTGTCGGCTTCCATGTTGAAGTCTGGGACTGACGAACACGCAATCGTCACTCTAAATTTGTCTCCTCACCCTAGGATCTGATCATCTGAGCATTTGCTGACTGGGACCTATTAAGCTCTTAAGATGCCAAAACCACTTAGAGTTGCTTTTTTCCTTTTTTTTTTTTTTTTTTTTTGCGGCACCGGGGATTGAACTCACAACCTCGAGCCTGCCAGGGCAGGCGCTTAAGGCACTGAGCCAAACTCCCGGCCCCGGTTTTTTGAGGCAGGGTCGCACTATGTAGCTCAGGCCGGCCTTGCGCTTGCGTTGTAGCCCAAGCCGGCCTAGAACTCACAACGCTCCGCCTACCTCAGCCTCCCGAGTGCTGGGATTAAAGGCGTGCGCCACCACGCCCGGCTAGAGTTGCTTTTTAACACCATATTAAGCTGTTATCTGGTTTGCTCTAGGTCCAAGGATCTTCTTCTCAATACTACAATAAATATTAGTGATAAACTTTTCAGACTTTTGAGATATCTATCAAGTCGCTCCACTTATCCTCTAACAATCCTCAATACTCAGCACATGAAAGTCAAGGCAGCACTTTCAGACAGGAATCTTGAAGCTCCCCATCACCTTAGCACCCTGATGTGCAGGTTATGATGCCCTGGGTGAGGGTGTTAGTTGTGTCCAAGCCAGCCTTTGCTGGAGTACTAACAGGAGGAGCAAAAGAGGCTTGGAGAAAGCTATTCTTTTCTTGGTTGTTTCTAAAGCTATCCCTGGACTTGGCAGAGGACATGGGGAAGTAAGCTTTCTCCTTTAACCCTATATCCTTTCTTTCCTTTTTTTCTTGAGAACAAATAATGCAAGTGCTTCTCATTTTCTCTCACCGTTTTGCAAAGTTCTTATCCTTACCCAACAGTCACAAGGACATGACCTTAAGTTAGTACACAACTCATTCTCTGAAACGACCTGAATAGAAAATATCAAAATGCACTGCCCTCTGAAGGGTGCATGGATGTTGTTTTGTGATAATTTTTCTCACATTTGTGTATGTACTGGGCTTCTGAAGAAAATATATTTCTTACTGAGAGTCAAAACCATG
>RJWM01007722.1:0-76522 GCA_004363535.1 Dasyprocta punctata | reverse complement strand
GTGCCCCGGCCCCCATCTCTATTTGGTACTGGCACTGTACTTAAGATACATTGGCCTTCAAGGTTAATTGAGTCAGTTTGCCCTCTAGGGTAGTAAGAGATGGAAAATCCAACCCCGTTTGATTTAAACCTCAAAGGAATTTACTAGATTATTTGACTGAAAATTACTAGGGTTAGACCTCAGATCTAGCTTGATCCAGGGTGCAGATGAAGACTAAAACTCTTTCTTTGTATTGTGTGTTGTCTGTTTTCTCTCTTCATTTTCAGCATGGCCCTTCCTTCATGTTAGCAAGGTAGTACAACAATTTTGGCCTCCACGTATCCAGTTTGTGTTTGGTACAAAAGAGCTAGTGCTGCCTTCTTGAGGATTTTAGTTTAAGACCCAAGATTAGCTCTGATCAACTTTAATTGTACCCATGGTTCCTTCTGTCCTAGCTAATCCTAATGTCCAGAGGAATGAAAGATATGGACTGGCTGAGCCCCGGATCATGTGATCGTCTGCATTGCTGGAGGTCTGGACAGCACTACCCCAAACAGAACATGGTCTAGGAGTTGGGAGGAGGGAGAACAAAGGTGCCCTAGACGACAATTCAAAGCCCTGTTAACAACTCACCCTGAAAACAGACGAGTGAAGGCTGGGGTGCGAACCCCCAAGTTTCTGCTCTAGCAACGTTTCATTTCTCTCTTCAACAAATGCCTGAACACCCACAACAAACAGTGCAAGGGTTACTGTGGTGAACAGGGGTGTCCAGGCTCTGCCCTCTTGTGCCAAGGCTCAAACCATCCCCTGGACCTCCAGCCAAAGCAGTATTTTTACTGAGCACCTACTATGTACCAAGGCCTAGAAACAAGACAGATGAGGGAAACTAAGGCCTTGTCTTTAAGCCCTACAGAGTAGATCAGTGATGGTAGATTTTCAGGAGAACAAGAGGCACTAGGGACATTAGCATGTGACCTTTCACTCTGCTTTTGTTCATTGTATTAGTTAGAATTGTATTTTGCTCAAACTAAAGGAAAATCTAAAATAGCAATGACTTAACATAGAAGTTTATTTCTCTGTCATGAAGTATTCAGTCGAGGGTTGCACTAGTGTTTCTACCATGATTAGGGATTCAGGTTCCACTAGTCATCCTGACTATAAAGTAGCTTCTACCTTATAGTCCTAGATGCTTATGCTGGCTCCACATTTTGGCCAGCAGAAAAAGAACATATTTTCCAGAAGTCGTATACAGCACAACTGATGTCCCATTGACCAGAACTTGGTCACATACCTATGCCTAGCTGCAAGGGAGGCTGGGAGATACAGTCTTTATTCTCCTGGTCATATACTCAGCTAAAAATAAAGCTACTGTTTTTCTGTTTCTACAGAAATCAAGAGAATAGACATTAGAGGGCAACTCCCTGCACTTTTATAAGCTACTCAAATTCTTTTTTTTTTTAATTGTGGTATTAGGGAAGCTAGGCAAACACTCTGCCATTGAACTTCCCCTCCAGCCCCTTTAGCTTTATATTTTATTTTATTTGTGAGCCAAGTTCTTAAATAAGTTTCTCAGGCTGGTCTTGAACTTGTAATTCTCTTGCCTCAGCCTCCTGAGTAGCTGGCATTACAAATATGCTTTGCTTTCCAAATTTATTTTTAAAGACCAACCTCCTGCCTTTTCCATGAAGCCTCCTTGGTTTTAATCCCAATTAAAATCAATTTTTGTTTTTGTTTTTGTTTTCTGAGACAGCGTCTCATCATGTAGTTCAGGCTGGTACCAAGCTCACTATATAGTCCAGACAAGCCTCAAGCTTATGCTAATCCTCCTGCCTCAGCCTCCCTAGTGCTGGGGTTACAGGCATGTACCTTTGGCACAAGAGGTACTAGTTGCTCTCTGCAGGCAGAGCCTGGACACTCTTGTTCACCACAGTAACCCTTGCACTCTTCGTTGTTTTTTGTTTTTTGTAATTGAGACAGGATCTTACTATGTAGTCCAGGTTGGCCTTGAACTCTTGATGATCCTCCTGCCTCAGCCTTCTGAGTGCTAGATTACAGGCATGAGCCACCATGCCTGGTTTGTATGTTGAACTTTCTGAGGCACTGCCAAATTGTCTTCTCAAGAGGAGATACTATTTTACATACCCATCAGTAACAGATTAGAGTTCTAATTTTTCCACATCTTTACCTACACTTGTGTCTTTTTTTATTGTAGCCACTGTAGTGGGTATGAAATGACATATCTTATACTGGTTTTGATTTGCGTTTACTTAGTGCCTATGAGGTTGAAGATCTTCTCATGTGTTTTTTAACTATTTTTACATTTTCTCTGCAGAAATATATACTCAAATCCCTTGCCTATTGGGATTCACTGGGTAATTTATCTTTTTAAAGGTGAAATTAAATAGAGTTGTAAACTTCTTTATGTTCTGGAGATCAGTCTTTCACAGGGTATATTATTCGCAAATTCTATTCAGTAAGTTGTCTTTTCACTTTCTTGATGGGACAGTTTTCAGTACAAATGTGTGTAATTTGATGTAGTTTAACGTTCCAATTTTTTCTTTTGTCAATTTTGTAAGAAAGAAAGAAAAAGAAGGAAGGAAGAGAGAGGGAGAAAGGGAGAGAAAGAAAGTACAATTGGGATTCTATACTGATTACACTGAATCTATAAATCAATTTGATTAATGCTCCTATCTTAACAATATTGTGTTTCAGTCCATGCTTTTTATGTTATAGCTGAGAAACCATTGCCTAATCCAAGGTCTCGAAGATAATTCCTGTGTAGCTGGGCTTGGTGGCACACACCTGTAATCCCAGCACTCGGGAGGCTAAGGCAGGAGGATTGTTGCAAGTTTGAAACCAGTCTGGGCTACAAAGTGAGCTCAAGACCAGCCTGAACTGCATAGTGAGACCCTGTCTCAAAAAGACAAAAAAAAAAAAAATATATATATATATATATATATAATTCCTGCGTTATCTTCTAAAAGAGTTACCATCTTAGGTGTTACTTTTAGCTGTTACTCTTGATTTTATTTTTGTGTATGATGTGAGGTGGAATTCCAGCTTCATTCTTTTGCATGTGGATATCCAGTTACCCTGCATTATTATTTTAAAAAGATTCTTCCCATTGGGTTGTCTTTGCATCCTTGTTAGAAAAACAGTTGACTATAATATAAGGCATTACCTATGGACTTTCAATTCTGTTGACCTATATGTCTATTATTATACTAGTACCACACTGTCTTGATTACTACAGCTTTGTAGTTTTTAAAACAGAAAAGGTGAGTCTTCCATTTTTGTTCTTTTTCAAGATTGTTTTGGCTATTCTCTTGTATTTCTGTAGGATCAACTTATCAATTTTGTAAGAAAGAAAAGGAAGGAAGGAAGGAAGAGAAAGAGGGAGAAAGGGAGAGAAAGAAAATATAATTGGGATTTTATACTGATTACATTGAACCTATAAATCAATTTGATTAATGCGCCTATCTTAACAATATTGTGTTTTAGTCCATAAATATGGAGTGTTTTCTCATTTGTTTCGATCTATTTATTTATTTATTTATTTATTTATTTATTTATTTATTTTGCAGCACCAGGGACCAAACTCACAGCCTTGCACCTGCCAGACAGGTGGTTAAGCCACTGAGCCAAACTCCCGGTCCTAGTTTTCTGAGGCAGGGTCACACTGTGTAGCTCAAGCCGGCCTTGCACTTGTATTGTGGCCCAAGCCGGCCTCAAACTCACAACGCTCCACCTACCTCAGCCTCCCGAGTGCTGGGATTAAAGGCATGCGCCACCACGCCCGGCTCTGTTTTGATCTTTTTAACTTTAACAATGTTTTCTAGCTTTCTAGTATACAAGTCTCATAGTTATTTGTTGAATTTATACTTCAGTATTTATTCTTTTTGATGCTAATTTTATTTTATTTTTTTGCTTATGTATTTTTAAATTTTTTTGTTTTTGCTCTTTTTGAGACAGAGTTTCACTATGTAGTTCAGGCTGGCCTTAAACTGATTTTGTAGCCCAGGCTAGCCTCGAACCCACAGCAATCCTCCTGCCTCAGCCTCCCGAGTGCTGGAATTCGGGCATGCACCACCATGCCCACCCAGCCTTGATGCTTATTTTAAAGGAGATTGATTTTTAAAATTTCATTTTGAGAGTGTTCATTGCTAGTGTATAAAAATACAACTGATGAATCCTACAATCTTGTTGAATTCATTTATTAGTTCTAATAATGTTTTGGTAGATTAAGATTTTTAAAATTATAAAACAAATTATCTACAATCAAAAACAGTTTTACTTCTTTCCTTCCAATACGAATGCTTTTTGTCTCTGCCTTGCCTTATTTCCCTGTCTAGAATCTTTAGTACCATGTCCAACAGAGGTAGACTTGTTTGTTCCTAGTCCTAGGGGAAATCTTCTGGCCTTTTACCATCCAGTGTGATGTTAGCTGGGGGTCTCTCCTGTTTTACACCCCCATTTGCTAGATCCCTGGCATTTGACTTTCTTGTTTTGCTCCGTCCAGTAGTTTCCTGGGCCAAGAGAACATGAGGAAGGGATAAAATACTTGAAAGTTTTGAAATCTGGAGCTCTCTCCATTCTACTCTCAGGTTTAATTAGTAAGTAGACTGAATAAAGAATTACAGGATAGCGTTTATTTCCTCCACACTGTTCTGAAGCCAGTCCGTTCTTATTAGCTTAAAGCCAAACGCCATTTGGATCCTTTGTGTATGACCTATGTTTTTTCCTCTGGAAGCTCACAGGACCTGTTCTGCCCTGGGCATTTTGAAATTTTATTTTCTTCCTTCCATTTTCTCCATTTCTGGAATTCTTCTTTCTTTTTCTTTCTTTTTATTTTGGTCCTATTCCAGGAAATCTCAAGTTTACTTTCCAGCTCTCAAGTTTTCCGTTTCAGCTGCTGCTGCTGGATGATGTATTAATTTCCGAGAGCTGTTTTATTCCATGAGTGTTCTTTTTTGAGCTTCACGATCTTATCTTATAGATGCACCACTTTTTTTGTCTCAGATATTTTTCTTCTTAGTTTCCTTCTCCTAGAAAATCTGTGTTCTTCTATTAAGTTTCCCTGTTTGTTTGTTTGTTTGTCTCCCTCTCATTTAGTTTTTCCTCAGATAGTTGGGGTCCTGGGCTGTGACTTCATGGTAAATATGGGACAGGAAAGAATAGAGTTGGGACACTGGAGTGGAGAGTGGTTTCTGTGGACACTCATAGTAGGCAAGGGACTCTTGAGATGGTGTTTGCTCTTTAGGCCTGGGCTGGTTCTACATAAAAAGCGTTCCCATTCTCCTTTCTGGAGGGCACCTGCTACACACTGCTTTCTGAGAGCTAGGTAAGCAGTTGGGGTCAGGGATGGAGTGAGGCACTCTGCTCTCAGGGTGGGGTCTTCTGTTCTGCCAATGTCCCCCAGTCGAGAGTGCTCTCTCTTGCCACCTCCTGAGAATACCTCTGTCTTTCTGCTGGCACAAGAGGGGACATTCTGTTGGCAGAGGTAGCAGAGGATCACGTGATGTTACCACCTTTTCAGCTGACTTGCAGGAAGCCTTTTCTTCCACCTCCAGGGTTTCCTGGTGTTGCCCCCAGACCCAGAGCCTTTGGGTCTTCCACTGCAGCCCAAGTGCTGTCTGTCTGCATCCTCGTGGCTTAGGATTCTGCCCTCTTGGTTTTGTCAGATCAGTGCTGAACAGTGCTGTCCTATCGAGCTGCCAGAACCTGGTTACTGTTGTCTTTCCCCCTAATTGCTTTGTGCTTGTGGACTGATTTTAAACTGCTTGTACTGTTGATTTCCTGCAGTGTTGCGGGGGGTTGGGGGTGGGGGTGGAATAGAGGCTGGTGACCTCAACCAACTCCCCTTCCCCATCTCTGACTTTTCTAATGGTTCAGCTCCCAGAGCTTCACCGTCATCATCCTTAAAATGAGACAAAAGATCCTCACCCTGACATCTTCCCAGGAGCCTATTTGAGGATCAGGTGAGTTCTGCATAAAGATGTGCCATTCAGACACCAGCACGCTTGCCTGGAGAAAGCCAGCCTGGGTTGTGGGACACTGCAACAGTCACCTATCCTCGCGCTGGTGCTAATGACAAATAGTCACAGAACTCACTGGCATGCAGCAGTAAGTGTTTAAGGAGCTTGGAGTACTCAGGGTCCAGCCAACCCAGGCTTGTCTGTTAATCAACTCCATGCATCTTGACTGGGGTCCCCCTCGGGGCTGGGGTAGCTGTCCGCTGACCTAGGAGACCCAACTCATCTCTGCTCCACACAGTGAGGCAGAAGAACCAAGAAAGGAAGTAGAAACATCCAGGTGCTTTTTGAATCCTCTGCTTCTGTCATATGTGTTGTCACTGGCTAAAGTTAGCCCTGTGGCTGAGCTCAGAGTAAAAAGACAGAGAGAGATGTCCTACTCAGTGGTAAAGGGTATGGCTGCAGAAAGGGATAAGGAATTCAGTTCATTGCTGCAGCCTCTCTACCATGGGTGTGCAGGTATGGCTACGCATCACTCTGAAACAGACTCCTTCCCCTATCCACCCTTGATTTTTTTTTTTTCAATTAAATCCAGAATATTTTGCCTAAACAAGAACATGAGGTTCTGCTACTCTTATTTGCATTCAGTTGAAACAGTGACTTCTTTACTTACAACTCAGAAGGAATGCTGCCCTTCCCTAAAACAATCAGAAATGATCTCTCCAATAGAGCAGCACAATCCCCATGCCTGGGCTGGGGCTGTTGATCGCAGGCAACCGATTTAATCTGCTTAATTATTTGATTCAATCAGAAGTTGGCTTAATTATTTTCTTGCTTCTCACCTCTTTTGAATCCATTCTGGAAACTGATTATGTCTTTAACACCAGTGCAAAGATAAGCGTTTCAATTGGGAAATGTAATTAGCCGAGGAAAATGAATGTGGGAGCTGTCTTTTGTCAGAGCACCATTAAAACCCAACTTTGGTCAACACCAAGGTGGTGCAAAGACCAAGGGCACAGTTTATCCTGCTTGAGATCCAGGAGGGAAAGTCCAGTAGGAGATGGGAAAATAGGTGTCTTGGGACCTTAGTGGAAGAAGGCTCATTCATTCAGGAGGCATTTCTAGGCCAGTACTGGATGCTAGAGACGCAGAGGTGAATTGGCCATGACCTTGCTTCCAAAGAGTTTTCTGGGAAGGAAGGAGCCACACATCATAATGGTCAAGTGCTGTGGGAACACAAGGGAAGGAACCATGCCTCCACCTCTGGGAGCTTTACAGAGCAGGTGACATTGAGTTGAACTTGTAAAAGTGAGCTGCAGTTTCCAGCAGAGAGCAGAGGGCATTGTAGGTAGAGGGCATAGCACAGATAAGAGCACAGTGGTAGGGGAACACGGGCATGATTATAGGATACACAAAAACCAGACTGCCAGGGACCTGAGGCCATCACAAAACCTCCCCAAACAAAGTGTGCAAGCTGTTCTTGGGCCCCCCGCCTTGCTTTTCAGTCCCTTCTACCCACTTCAGCCCTCTGTCTCCCCCCAACTTTACCCTCTGGACAAAATTATTAAAGGATCTCCTAAAGTGTATGTTTTAATGGGAGTTTAAGGTGTATGACTTTTGAGAAGACTGAACCATCTGAAAGCAGGGAGATAGATCCAGGGCAATTAGGAACAACAGATGGACCCCTCAGAGCTGAAGAACAGGAAGGCAGAGGAAGGAGCGCCCCCCTCCCTCACCCACCCTGGCAGAAGGTGCAGCTTAGGTACAGCGCAGCGGTGTGGCTCGTTGAAGTTAGCTTGACTGTGGCATAGAATTAAAGGGGGAGACACTCTTCCACACTGGGCAGGGACTAGGTCACAAAGTCCTCTTAGAGAGCAATTGCAGACCAGCTCTTGGCTGTGGCCTCTAGCTCGGGGTGGGGGTGGGGGTGGGGGTGGGGGGGCTGCAGACACAGCCTCTTGACGCTGCTTGGGCTGTCACTGCTGCTGCAGGCTTCGCTTGACCTGTGAGCTCTAAGTGCTCAGAGCAGGGGTTTCTGGTTTGCTTGGATCGCTGCCTGAAACAAACCTGTGTGGAATGTGGTGGGGTAGAGAGGTGACCTGGCCAGGTGGCACCTGCACCTGGGGGGATGGAGGAAAGCCGAGGGAAGGTTTAGCCACAGCACCTGTGCATGCCTGGTTCCTTCACTGTAACCCTTAGCCATCCTTATTTGGCAGAGTTCAGCCAAGGGCCACTCTGAGCTAACAGAAGACACCAGGCCCGGCACACTCCAAGACACACACCCACTGCTGCCTAGATCCCCCCATCCCATCCATGTGCACATAGTTTGTAATGGAATGGTGACCAGCATGTACCCTGCTTTTTCCCTCAGTAAGATCTTGATGCCTCTTTCTCTGCCTTTCCCAAGAGGAACCCTTCTCACCTGTAAAACAACTGGTATAGGGAGAAAGTACCAACACTGTAGGCATCAAGGCCATAGCCTCTGTTTATCTACTGTACAATCTCAGACAAATTGGTTAACCTCTCTGAGCTTCAGTTGTGTCTTCTGGAAATAGAGATACTATAACCACTTCTGCCATAGAGTTGTCAGGAAGATTAAGAATAAAGTTTCCAGTTTGTTATAAGATGCATTAAATAAATGACCATGATTATTTATGGAAGCTGCTAGAACCATCTCAAATTATCACCCAGTGGACTAGCTGGGTGACTTGGGGAACCTGTTGTTTGATTTCAATGAGCCCTAGTTCTCTTCTGTAAAATGGGGGTAATGGGACCCTTCAGGGAGGGTGTAAGGGGCCAACAGGATGATTACTGTGTGTGGAAGGACTTGAAGTAGGTATTACGTGTCCTTGCTGTGGACCAGGCATTGACAGTTTTCTCTTTGGTGGGTGATTTGAGAACCCATCACTTGCTACCAGCTCAAGCTGGTGAGTGGGAGAGTAGGGAGGGGCAAAAGAGCAGGGCAGGTGGAAGTCAGTGTCCGCACCCGCCCCACCAAAGAACAGGACAGCGGGGCTGTAGCCGCAGGCTGAGTTGACCTCGCCCCTGACTCCAGGCTCCAGAGACAGGAATGGTGTTGGCGGGGGACACCCTCGGCAAAAGGGCACGAAATGACTGGGATCCTGTGGACATTGACCCCAGCCAGAGGCAGTTTACCATGTGCCACTCCAGCCTTCTTCTGCCTTCCAACAGTGTCTTATACTAGGCATGGACTGGGAGTGTGGGATGTCAAGGAGTGAGGACCAGGCTGAGCCTCACCACCCATGCAGGCTTCCATCCTGAGCCTGGGGCAGACAGGCTAGCAGAAGGCTCAGCCACCCAGGGCCCTCAGATCTCCAAAGGCAACAAGCGCTGAGCACGGAACCTGGCAGAGGACACCAGTGCTGGCGCGCGGGGGCTGTGCAGAGACATGACAAGGTTTTGATAACAGAGTCTACCTGACATGTCTGAAAAATCAGGCATGCATCTTCCTGGCAGGGAATGCAATTTCCTGCTAATGAGTTGTGAGAGACTGGAACAAGTTATCAGAGGGAGGCTGGGCTGATTCCTTCCCCGGGGGAGCCTCCTTGATGGAGGCCCAGCCTAGCCTCCTCCCCCGACCCCAGCTCAGCTGTCTGGGGAGCGTGGCTACCAAGTCTCCCTCTGGGTCAGGACCTGCTGGTGGCCCCAGACCCCTGACCTGGAGCCACCCCAGCCCTTGGCTGCAGTCCACAGTCTGGCAGGAAGTGTGCAAAGTCGTCTCCCCTTATGCAGCCTCAGGCTGTCAGAGACCAGAGGCAGTGACCCCAGTGGTGAATGGCTTTGAGTGCTTCCCAGCTCAAAAAGCATCTGTCACCTGCTATCTTTTGAGCCATCACAGCATCTGCACAAGGGAAACCGAGAGGTGCAGTCAGGCGTCTGAGGTCATTCTGCTTAGCTGGTGTACTTGTTGAAGAGAATACCAGCTGCTGTAACAGATAAACCCAAAGATCTCAGCAGACTGAGGGTACAGACATTTATTTCTTGCTCACATGAAGTCAAGCTGATGGAGGTGGCTGCTCACAGTCACTCAGGGAGCCAGCATCGTCAGAGGAGGGGAGGCATCGTCATCTCCAAATCATGACTCCCAGGTTCACCTTGGCCTTGGAGGATCCTACGGGCGGTTTCTACAGACCAGGCTTCACAGTGACGTGTGTAACATGCCCCCATTCCACTGGCCAGCACTGGGCCACAGGCCCCTCAAGATGCAGGGGGCTGGAAGGGCAGCTTCCGTCATCCCCCTCCCCAGGTACCCTGTGTTCCTCCCTGACCAACTTGTCACCTCAAAGCCTTTACTCATGCTGTGCCCTCTGCCTGGAATGTCCTCCCTCCACCTCTCTGCCCTGCAGACTTCTGCTCTCCCTTCCTGACCCAAATCCTAGGTCATCTCGGAGGCTTCCTTCTGCAGACATAGTTGCTCAAGCAGCATTTACTGAGAGTTCACTGTATTCCAGGCCTACGATAAAGGCTGTAGGGAGTGAGCATCACCCCTTACAGATGAAGAAACTGAGACTCTGAGAGGTGCAGGAAACTGCATGAGGTCGCCCAGCTGGTGAGGGCAGAGTAACAGCCCCAGGTCTGAGCCCTAATCAGCGTAGTCGCCCACCTCTCACCACACCGGCATAGTGCGCTGCCATTTCTCATTCTTTTTGAGAAGGCAGCTGCTATCTACCCAAAGGCAGAGGTCAGGTAGAGACATCCTGGAATCCTCATCCCTGTCGGCACCACCACCAAGGCCAAAACCTAGGTGACGATTTTCTCAAGTCAATTCCTCGCTGCTAGAGAAACAGAACCTGAAATTTCTCAGATTATCAGCTGTCATAATCCCCTCCCTGCCTGCCTGTCAGTTTTTGAAAGTTCCCCTTGGAGATGATCTGAGAGGTGTAGACTGGCCTTCTCCATATGCGATTAAGTCCAATGGCTTTTTAATGACTTGAACTGCGCCTTTGTAGATTGACAAAAATGGATTACCATATATTTCTAGAAACTGTGCAGCCGAGATCAGGTCTTTTTGGTCTCCCCAGCACCCTTGAAAACTTTTGCTGAGAATGACAGATGCTCAGGGCCTTCACATGGTGCTGCTTCCCAGTTCCCAGAACCACCCTGGCTGGGAGAGCCATGCAGCCTCCAGGGCCAATCTTTACCAAATCGAACTGTGTGTTTTCTCTAAAGCAGACAGAGCTGTCTCCTGGGCTGTGCACAACACATTTGCTGTGTTTGTGAGTTGCCGTGGCCCAGAGATCTGACACAGAGGCCATCTGCACCCAGGATGAATGCTCAGGTCAGTGGGGATGAGGCTGGGCTCCGCCGAGTGTGGACAGTGGGAGAGGCCTGACCTTCAGAGGCCCTGTGAGTTTTTTTCCCTCCCATTCCTTTCTCTGCCAGACTTTCTCTGCGGGGAGTCCAGTGCCCTTCACCTCCCAGGTGGGAATCATTGGTCCCTTTTGGTGAATGTAGGCTCACTACTGGCTCAGAAAGGTGAAGTCACTTGATTGTGGCCATACAGTTTGTAAAGTCTAGATCTAAGCCTCAAATGGTTTGGGATTAGAAGCCTGTGCTTTGCCACTATCCATATTGCATCTAAAAAAATCAAAGGCAACTCACAGGCACCCCCTACAGCACATGCACACTTAAAGAAAAGAACAAATGCCACCATGCCAGTACTCGTTGTGTCAGTAATGGACATCCCTATCGCATGAAGGAGGGTACTGAGGCTCACGGTGAGTAGCCAGCTGGTCAAAGGTCACACAGCTAGTAACAGGCTACAGAAGAGTTGATTCTTGGTCCCCCAGAATCCAGGACAACTACCTTGCCTATCCTTGTAGGGAAGCATCTGTCCATGCCCCACACCCCTTGGTTAGGTGGTTAACACAGTATCTGCAATGTAAGCCTATGTTGCTTTCCATGAACTTGTGTGCATGTTTCTTGAGAGCCAAGGGAAGGGGGCAGAGTGTCTTATACTAGGATCTAGAAAGGCTAAGAAAGGAAGGTCCCAGGTCTATAGCAGAGGCCAGACTGCTCTCCTCCTCTTCTCTGGATGCTGGGAGTGAATCAGGGTCCCGTGGTGGGCTGATAGAGGGAGGGCCACCTGGACCAGCCTCTGATCACTTGCTCTGGGCTCCTCAGTTTTTTTCTGTGGTGAATTCAGCACACATGACAGAGTCACCGTGTAATTGGCATCCTCCAGGGTTCTTGGAGGGCTCCAAGATAACTAAAGCAAAATCTCTGCCTTCTACACTCCCATGGCAGAGAAGCAGACCCTCCTGTGAGTCAGTTTGAGCTGGACAGTTGGCAGTGGGACCCAGATGGTGTGGGGAGGCTGTGTCCCCGCTAAAGGGACCCAGTCAAGCTTCATGCAGGAGCCATGCCAAGCTGGCCCCCAGGCCTCTAGGAAGAGGCAGCTAGCTCCTTGCCCAGACAGAGCCAGCCCACCCCAGGTAAGGGATACAGCCAGCCTCACAGGAGCCCTTGGACCCCCTGAGGAGTTTCAGGATGGCACAGCAGTGACATGAAGACCCTCCAAAGCAGACAGCCTCAGTCAGGTCCTGGTTCCTCATTCACTCTGGAACATTCATCTGATTCACTGAGCCTCAGTTTCCTCATCTGTAAAACAGAGATGATAATCAGGTTGTTGTGAGGCTTAAGAGAGGTGCTGCCAATGAGGTAATTATCAGGAGGGTGTGTGCCTCCTTGAGACTGATGGCTATTGCTGTCATTACTGCTGAGTCCAGGGTCTCTAGCCCTCAGGATGGTTTGCAAGGTGGAGGTATCTTTGTTCCAATTTGTTGTAGTCAGGGATTGCAAGGGAAACAATTACATACAGGACACATAATTTATAGTAGCATTTTATGCTAGTCACCCAGAGTCAAATACAAGAAGTGCAGGAAATCTGTCTATTCACTAAAGACCTAGAGAATCCAGCTGAGGGCCCGGATCCCATGGCAATTTCCTGCATGAGTTCAGCTGAAAACCTAGAGCCCATGACAGTGCCTCCCACAAGTCCAACTGGAGGCCTAGAGCCCACAATGACTCATGCAAGTCTATTTCATGGATCTGCGCTGGGAAGGCCCAAAGGTCAGCAGTGGAAGCTAGAAAGTCTATGACAGCAGGGTGAAGGATCTATGCCAGGAGGTTGATGGTTCTGCACTAGAGCCAAGAAGTGACACTCAAAATAAGGACCAGGACTTCCCTGTAAAGTACCAAAGCCATCTCAGCGACAATGAGGTCCCGAGCTCCTCTGACAGTGAGAACAGCTGAGTTCATATCAGGAAGCCAGAGCAACGAGCTTCTCCTGGAGATTGAACAGCACACATCTTCCCCTCCAGAGCCAGGAAGCAATGCTCAAAGTAAGGACCAGAGCTCCCCCAAAGTGAACCACAGCCATTCTCAACAAGGTCCCGAGCTCCTCCAATGGTAACAGCCAAGTTCATATCAGGAGAACCAACAGCTCCAAACAACAACAGCACCTAGGAGAACCCACAACACTTCTCTTCCTCGCCAGGTCTCCTTTTTATGCTGGCAACAGTACTCAGGTGGGCCATGTACACTCAGCACCATTCTGATTCAGTTCAGCTGGTGTTTAAATTGACCATCAGTTTTCAATCCACCTCACCATTATACAGGTGAGGAAAATGAGGCTGCAGATAAGTGGTAGATTCAAACAAATCTTTGTGACTCCAGGGTTTGGCGCTTTCTGTTGGCCCATTCCCTGCCACTCCGTCATCCTGGTGACAGGAAGGACACCAAGCACTCAGCTGCATATGAGGCCCTCCTGGCACTACCTCTGCCACTTCTTCATGTTTCTCAGGGTGAATGGGGTCTCTCTGATTGCCTTTCCATTAGTCACTTTTCACTGATTATCAGAGCCATGCACCTGCGCCCCTTGGCTCTGGCCCACAGGCCAAGTTTGCCAGGATCAGTGCACAGCTCAGCTGTAATGTATACTAAGAGGGCATTTCAACCCAATCCTGGGCCCGGGAGGCAGCTAGGCTCCCCACTGGCGCTGAACTAGGCAACTGGCTGAGGATCCCTGCAGTTGAATTCTCTTCATTCCTGCCCCCAGCTGTGGAGTGCATCCAGCTGCCTTGGGGAGGATCTCAAGAAACAGGTCTTGCTGCTCCTCCCTATCCATAAGAGGACTGGGCACTCACCAGATGCCCAGGGGGCCCCTCTGAGTCCCCATCCTCACCATTCTTCACACAGCATCAGGTCAGATCCGATCCCTAAGCCTCCAGCTGCTGCTGTTGCTTTCTCGCTGCCCATGGCCCCTTTTGGCTCTGTGGAGATGTCAAAACCTCCACCTTTGGCTTCTTTACCTGCTGTGCCTGCACCTGCCAGGCTGTACCCACTTACCGTATGCACCCTCCAGGCCTCAGACTAGATGAATGGCCCCCAGTCAAACTCGAGCCCCTGGGTGAGTGGGTGAGTGACTCCTGAGCAATTAACTTAATTCTAGATGCTTCAGGCTTCATCTGTGAAAGAGGAGCAATAGTAAAGTTGTCACAAGGCTTCAAAAAGATGTGTGTAACACATGGTGCCCAGAGCAAGTGCACAGTCATTGCCAACCTCGAACAAGGCCAGGGTTGGGGGTGGAATCCAGATGAATTCCACATTCCACAAACAAACCTTTTTTGTGTTTTGGGGCATCTCAGAGTTGATCTCTGGTTTCCAGTACATAAACCATGCAGGGATCACCTCAGAGGCATCCCAACAATGCCTTGACTCTGCTCTCCCCATGCCAACCTCAGTCCAGTCCTGAGGACACTGCCTGCCAGGGATGAACTTGAACAAAGCCCACAAATTATTGTAATAGAATTTGAAAAAAAATGCCTTTGATCAAAAAGTTCTGAGGAGGGAAGCATTAGGTCTATGTGGGGGAATCAAGGGAGACCTTCATGAAAAAAACAACATTGTATCTAGAACTTAAAGTAGTAGACACTGGATTGGGTCGTATGTGGGACATTTTGCTGAAATGAGGTCATTCTGAGCAGAGGGACAGTTTGAGTGCTTGAGAGTGGACTACATGAAAGCGTGATATGAGTGTGGAGCACATGAAAATACTAGTAACAAATAGAGCTATTCATGCATTGTATCAGTCAGCCATTTCCATGATAATGCTGTGTAACAAATGGTTGCACCATGAATGACAGTCAATAGGAGTGTTCGTTGTGGCTGCTAATCAGCTACCCATATGTCTCTTATCCTTGCTGGACCAGTGGCTGTTTGAGCCTTCTCCTGGTGAAAGGCAGGTGCATAAAGAGCCAACCTGGCTTTGCAAGCACATCAGTGCCCAAGTCATGTCCGCAGATGCTGCCAAGTCATGGCCAAGCGTCAAATCCAGGGCAGAGTTTAATCTTCCACCTACCCTGGAGCCAAAGCAGATTGCAAGGACAAACCCAAGGTTGATGTGACAAGGGTGCTTGGCCTTTCTGACGAGATAGAAGCAGTGAGAGAAGAGTCACCTAACAATATCAGATTGACGCAGGCAGGCAGAGGCCGGAGTGTGCAGGGCCTCCAGGACTCTCACTGGGAACTGCCCAGAGCAACGTCTGAGCTTTGTGGAGACAAGTGCCCAAGGGTTCTGATGTCCACTCTCCTTCCCACTGAGGCAGAAAGGTGCTATACTCACACCGGGTGGTTGAAACTCCATAGCCCCTGTGCCCCAGCTCAGCCCTGTCTGGTATAAAGGCAGTGCCATCCTTCCTGCTGAGCCAGGCCTCCCAGCTTGACCAAGCCCAGCACGTGTGGCCTTCTTTGTAACACCTTCACAACTGTGTGCTAGGGGTGTCATATTCTCTTGGATTGAGTGCCTGCTGCTGCATGCTGGGTGGTGCCTGGGGGCTATGTTCATCTGAACTCACCATCATACCACTCTAAAAAGGAGTCTTCATTGTCCCCTTTCACAAGGCTCAGGCAAGTCAGTTACCCAAAATCACACAGCCAAAAAGGAACAAAGCTAGGGTTGGAACCCTGGACTGTTTGGCTCCAAGCCCATGCTCTTTCTCCTAGCAAGGCTGCCTGCATGACCTGGAAGGTGGCTTCTGGTCACAGCTCTGCCTGCTGTGGCAGCGGAGGTGTCATCACAGTGTTGGGACTGTGTCTCCACCTACCCTTCCCTTCTTCCCAATGTGTTTTGCGATGAAAGCAGTTGAGAGCTTGTTTTGCAGCACAGATGGTTTTTAAACACAGGTTTCCAGGTCAGACGGCCCCATAGCTCTTGTTTAAAAATTAACAAATAAAACATCAACATTTTATAAGAGTGTGCTGTTTTTCAGTGAGAAACATGGCCAGCAGACCACTCCATGAACGGGGTCCGGCTGTTGCAGTGACCCTCATCCAACAGTGGGTCACAGCAAGCAGCCTCCTGCCTCTGTGGCTGTAAAGCGCCACGTCTGTTTGCTGAGGGTGGAGGAAGTCATTAGTCCCATGAGGGCACTGACATCCGTGGCTGCCCAGTCTGTCACTCCATAGCGATTTCCTGATGGCTGGCTTCTGCTGTGTGTGGTGCCTTCTCTAAAACTGAGTACTTGTCACATATTTGCAGGAAAGTGCTATCAGGGCTTCACTCACTCAGCCTCTACTGGTTCCCATCTTCTTGGTGCCTCACCTGGGAATCACACTGGGTCACCAGGAAGAGCCAACCTCAGCCCCTGCTCCTGGCATCCACAGACACGCAAGCAAAGACATGCGATAGTGCATGAGCAGGGCTGCAGGAGCAACACAGAGCAGAGCGAGTAAGCCTTAGGGCAGGGAGCAGTCATGTGTGCTGGGGCTCAGGAAGGCTTTAGAGAATGGGAAGCCAGAAGGATGAGAAGGTGCTGACCAAGCCAAAGCTGAGAAGGGCGTGTCCCAGTCTGTGTGCTGCTTAAAACTGCATAAGTTACAATGAACAGAAATTGATGCAGCTCCCAGTTGTAGAGGCTGGGAAGTCAAGATTGAGGAGCTGATGTGGCAAGGGCTTTCTTCTGAGTCACCCTGTGGCAGAAGGAAGAAGGGCCAGAGAAGGTAAGCACAAGAGAGAGAGGCAAGAAGCCAAATCATCCTTTCAACAGAAATTCACTCCTATAATAATAGCTCCCTCCTGAGACACCAGTATGAATCCATGGTGAGTACAGAGTCCTCAGGACCTTGTCACTTCTCAAAGGTCCTACCTGTTCACACTGTTGCATTGGGAGTTTCCAACATGTAAACTGTGGGGGACACATTCACACCATTACAGAGGTATCCCAGGCAGAGGGACCTGCATCAGTAGATGCCCTGGAGAGTCCTGGAGGCTACTTGCTAGTGGTTTGCTGTGGGAAGAGCCTTACTTGCAAATAGAATGAAGAGTGGAGGGAATTGGGGTTTTTTAACAGGACAGTGACATGACCAGAGCTAATCATCTTGTATTAATCAGCCCTCTAATAAGAGTATGCTGTTGAGTTCCAAGAATAGTTCCTTTAAAATATCTCCTTCTACAGCCTCCAAGAAATCTTTGCAGGAAACACTTGGCCTTTTAGTGCAACTTTGTGCAACCCAGGAAGTAATACAGAAAAATCCAGGAAAATGCCCTTGCTGAGGAAAAAAGAAAAAACAGAAACAAACAAAAAAAACCCAGACCAGAAATAGAAAGGTCCCAGTGTCTAAAAGGATTTTATGCAGAAAGAAGATCTTGTCATACAAAATGATGTGGCTTTAAACAATACGCCTTGAGGCAGTAGGGGTGTCACTTTAATCAGTCTTCTAAGAACCCATGTGGCAGAACATTCCAGGTGTATTGCTGTGTAACAAATTTCTCTGAAACTTAATGGCTTAGAACAATTCTTTGATGATGCTCACAGATTCAGTGGGTCAGGAATTCAGCGGGGGCATGTGTGGCTGGCTTGTCCCTGTACCCCAGTGTGTGGGTCTCAGCTGGGAGGCTTGGAGGCTGAGGCTGACTACACAGCTAGGGGAAGGAATCATCTGCAGGCTTTTCTCTCCACATATCTGGAATTGATGCAACCCTCCAATGGGACTGCCAGCCACAGTGCAGGTCCTGGTATGTCCTGGTGAACTGTCTTGGTCTCCCTCATAGCATGGTGGCTGGCTCCAAGAGGCAGGAAGGGGAAGCTCCCAGATTCTTAAAGTCTGGGCCTTTATTTTATTCTCTTGGCCTGCATAGTCCTGTGGTTGGCCCAGGTGTAGGGAGGCATGGGAGGAGCATGTCACAAGACACTCATGGGATAAAAGATGGTGTGGTTGCCATCTCTGAAAATGCAGTGTTTGCCATAGCCACATTGGTTTCTCCATAAGCTGAGAAAAACTCTTGTGCTGTTTCTTACAGACTAAGAAAAGTCTCTGTGGATTATATCATTAAATTAAACATAGCCATTAGTGTGCAACTCTGGGGACACTGTGGTAATAGGCTATGCCTTAGGTGATTTTTTTTTCCCCTTATAAATGTTCTTCCTAAAGCTAGAGTTGCCCAGCCCAACCCATTTCTCTTTACTAATATAGCATTGTACAAAAATCTCATCGTCTTTACATGGCAGCATCAGTAGAATAGGTGGGAACCACATTTTGGTGGGGGCCGCAGGTGGCTCCGGGCTAAGAAGCCCAAGGGAGCAGGTTTCAGGAGCAGAGAATTCACTTCGTCATAGAGATCAGGTGCACTTGATCAACCTGACCAGACTGGCCGCAACTACAAAAATTGGCCTATCTTTGTTGATTGACACTAAAAAGAATGTTAACCTTGCCCTGGACATGACCACTACTTATGCCCACACAGTAGGCTTAGTTTGTTCAACTTGAAATATTTACCTTCAACATCCCTGGCCCTGAGATTGTATCCAGAGGCACTGGGAAACGGGAATGAGCCACCAGGGCAGGACCCTTACTCCCCAATACTTATGGGCACCTGTGAGGGACTGGAAAGTGATCTAGGCCATAGAGAATGTGAGAGTATGTGGCATACAGGCAAGCCAATTCTTGTCACATGAGCTGTGAGGAAAACACAGAGGAGAGGACAGTGCTGGGACCCACAGCTCTCACAGCCTAGGAGGGAGGTTCTTGGCAGATTCCAGGAAGGAACCCCAGAGTGTGATGCACCAGGGAACAGAAGCTGAGAGGAGGTCAGGGCCAGGTCAGCGGTCAGTATTGTGCCAACTCCTATCCATCCACTGGCCCACTGAACCTTCCCAACAGCCCTATAAGGAGGTTCCACCATCATCCGCATTTGTGCAGAAGGGAAACAGGGCTCGGAGAGCTAAACTGAGTTGTCCCAGCTACAGTTAGTAGGTAACGGAACCAGGTCTTGAACTTGTGGCTGCCTACACCAAAGCCAGCCTCTTGCCTACTGTGTGAGTCTGGAGAAGGGTTGTTCAGTAACCAAAGGTCAGGACAGCAAGGCAAGAATATCCTCATCCCTTCCAAAGGGAAAGGCCAGCAGCATCTCCCATACTTTGTTGCCTTTCTCCAGGCCCTGTCCAGACCATGGTTTCAAGGTGAGCCAAGGAGCCCCAGAAATAAGAACAGTGAACTGATTTATCAAGTGCTCAGTCTGTGCCAAGCAGGTACAGGTGTATTTGTCAGATGTGTTTATGCCAGGTAGCCATATGATGTGTTTATCCTGGCTCCCCAATGCCATAGCCCACTAGTCTTAACCTCATTTGACAGATGAGAACATCAGTGCTCAGAGCAGATATGTTACTGGCCCATGCTGGGGTTCAAACCCAAAGCTGTCTGATTCCTGAGCCTGTGTTCTAACATACTTCTTTGCTTCTGGTTCTGGAAGGAAGTAGGCGGGAGTGTCCTTTGTGAACAGGTTCCAGCCTGGAGGTGGGGCAGTAGGCCAACACAGACCCTAGCCCATCTCCAGCCACAGGGAAGGATCCCACCTGCCTCTGAGGCCTATTTGTGCTTTGGATATAAGCCACAGGCCTGCTTGCTAAAGGATTGCATCTTTTAACCTGAGGGCTGCCCCAGGCTTCAGATAGGACTGGATTTGAGTTAGGGCCTTCTCTGCTGCCCAGCCTAGCAACTGAGTAGTCTCTGCCGAAATGACAGGCTTTCCAGTAAGTGCCTTGCTGGACCACAGCCCAGTCATGTGCTGGGAGGGGGCAGGGCCAGGGGTGGAGAGCAACCAAGAGACACATCCAGGAGCCAAGAGCAGGGGCAAGACCTTGCCAACAAACCTCAGTGAGCTGCCTCTCAGCCGGCTGCATCGGGTGTCCCCAGAGATGTCATGGGGTAGAGCTGGTCACAAGGAGCTCTGGCTGCCATCCTGGCCTGGCCCAGAGGACAGAGGGCCTGTGGGGTGAAAACACAGCCCGGGGCAGGATTCAGAAATCAGATACTATGGGCCGCCTCGAGGACATGCAGCTGAGATTTCTCAAGCTGTAACAGATCGGTGCGGGTGGGGCATGTAGTCAGATCCAAGACTGTGCAGAACTGAAAGGCCGCATGTGCAGGGGAACACATCACCCTTGGCTGGGGCTGGGCCAGTCCTCCCGCAGTCTGATCTTGGGTACGTCCCATCACTTCACTGGGGGCCCCAAATCGGTGAGATGAAGGACCTGGAAAATCCCTCCAGGCCCCTAAATCATCCTGTTCTGCAGCTCTGCATTGTAACAGGAGGGCCCAGCAGAACTAGGCATGGGCTCCAGGCCAGGGCCTCATGGTCTGGGCTTGCCTCAGCCTTCTCCACCCCTCTGAGGCCCATCCATGTCCTTGGCGTGAGCCAGGGGAAAGTCCTCCCCCAGGAACTTTGTCCAGCCTGACACCTACAAGGCTTGGGCCTGGGGTGGACCAGGAAAGGAACCACTGTCTGGTTTTGGGGTGTGTTTCCTACCAGTCCATAAGCATGGGAGGGGCTGACTTTCCGGAAAGCTCAGCCCTAGTACCTAAACCAGGTGCATGGCTTACCCTGCCCTCCTCTCCCTCGTCTTCTCTCCCTGACCAACTCCCCTTTCTGGCAATGGTGCTGCTCCTTCTCAGTTCTTTCCAGTCTATGCCCTTTGTCAGACCTCGCTTGGCCATGGATTATCTACAAAGTCCACACAAGTGAACAGTTAGAGACCCCCTAGCTGAAGAGCCAGGATGCTGACTCTGAATGTGGGAGGCACCCAGACTTGGTGGCACCCAACAGCCCTTAGCAGCTCTAGAGTTTCTACTCCAGAGGGCAAAGCCTGTGACTCTCAACACTTGGAGCCTCTGCGGGGGGGGGGGGGGGAGCAGTTCTTCCTCTTAGGGTTGGCTATACAGTGGGTCCTCTGCACCCCCATGTGACACATCAGTGGGTTCAACCAACTGCAAATCAAAAATATTTGGGAAAAAAAACGCATCTATATTGACTTGTTTTCTTGTTGTTATTCTGTACCTCATACAGCATAGCAACTATGTAGATAGCATTTACATCATAATTGGTACCCTAAATAATCTAGAGACAATTTAAAGTACATGGAGGATACACAGATTACATGCAACTATGACGCCATTTTATATAAAGGACTCAAGCATCTACAGGTCTTGGCATCCCCGAGTGTCCTGGAACCAATTCGTCTAAGAGGACAACTGTCCTCCACTGAAAAGGAAATTGCTGCTACCTGCAGCAACACTAGTGGTAAGGCCTCAGTGAGAAGCAGTCACCTCTTCCAGGAAGCCCCCCAGCTGGCCCCAGGCACTCTGGGCTCTTATTGTGCCAGACCAGATCTCTCGTTACTCACCTGCCTCAGTCACAGCGTGGGAGATACCATTTTGCATAACGATTTTAGCCTTTACTCTCAGGACCAGAATCTGACAGCCACTGACAGGGACAGGTGTGTGACTTCTCCTTTGTTCCCTGGCTGACCTTAGATGACAGCGGCCATGACACTGTCATTGGTTTGTGCATTCATTTGGCTTCTTTACCCCAAATGTCCTCCATTGTAATGGAAATAAGTTTCTGGCTATAAAAGTAACCCCAGAACTGAAGAAATAAAAAAGTACCTGTATTCTCAGCCCTTTAGAGACAGCCAGCAGAAATCACCCTTCCAGGCTCAGTGCCGGTCACACAACAAAAAAATTAAATTGTGCCCCCTTTTTTTCCTTAATGGATCCCAGGACTGTCTCCCCAAGTAAATAAACACTGCTCTGCCTCACCTGTGTGGGTGGCTGCATGGCGTCCTGTTTTATGTCTCAGCCACAATTTATATAACTAAGCCTTTACTGTAGGTACTGGGGTTCTCCCTACTTTCCCCTACAGTATTCTGTGCTGCAGCAAACACCTTCCTGGAAAAGAGTTTATAAACACCTTTATTTTCTCCCACAGTAAAGTGGGGAGTGGAATGGATTTGTTGGGGGACTGGTGCATAGGTTGGGACTTTAGTCTGCTGCACAGAGGAAAATGGGTGCCCGGCAGGCACCAAGTGGCTCCTGCCCATAGAAGAGTGGACTGTGGTCCACTGGGGATTGGCTCTGCTGGTACTGGGTCTCTCATCCCCACCTTTGCCTGCGGGGAGAACACTGGGTCCTCCTCACCTTGCTGGTAGCACCAAATGGTCCCTTGGAACCTGCCTAGGCATTTTGGGGACCCGGGGCGGGGGGGTGGCTTGCCGAGTGGGGCTGACAGGGTATGAATGATCGTGGATCACACCTTGATTGATTCCCTGTGCCTGCAGGTGGCCTCAGCGGGGCAACTGTCATTGATTCCCTCGATACCCTCTACCTCATGGAGCTGAAGGAGGAGTTCCAGGAGGCCAAGGCCTGGGTGGAAGAGAGCTTCCACCTGAACGTGGTGAGTCAGAGCCCCTCTGGTGTCAGTGGCCAGCTTTGCCCTGAGATCAGGGACCCCAAGAGGTCGAGAGCCTTGCCCATGGCTGAACAGCAGAGCACTCCCGGAACCAGGACCACAGTTCCTCCAAGCCAAGTCCTCCCTTAAGACCAGCCTTGAGGTGGTAACATCCCCCAAGGCAGGCATCCTCCGCTGGGAGAGAAGACAGCCATCATCATCCCTTCCCTTCCCACAAGCTCGTCCTGGGCCCATTGTTCATGGTCAGGACCTCCCCTCTAAGGCTGAATCTACCACGCAAAGCAGCAGCAGTAGTGCAAGGGGGAAATGGCTTTGCGAAGGGAAAACATGGCCCAACCTACAGCTGCTTCGGCCTCGAGCACCCTGTGCTGCTCTTTCGAGATGGGTTTGGAGTGGTGTCTGGGAAGAGGCCCACAATGAGCTGGGATCCTCTTATTTTTCATTCTTACAGAGACCCCACTCAAAGCCAGGACGTCACAGAGGGAATAGCAATATGTCTGAATGGCACAAAAGCCCTGAAGCCCAGGTCCACCCCATTGGTTTCTTGACCCAGACCAAGGCAGTGATCTGTGCTGGAGGTCTCAGCTCACCACCAGGAGAGGCCACATTTGTGGATTTGGAGAGTGAGAAGTGGAGATGGTGGGAGGGGAGCAGGGCTGTGTGAAGCTCCACAAGTGACAGGTCCTAAGGCCCAGGGGGCTGGTGGCAGCTCCTATAGCCCTGCAGACGGAGGCCTCTTGCCAGCACAGAGCTGAGCAGGGAGGGCACCACACAGAGGAGTGCCCTGCGGCGGGCCTGGGAAAGGCACTCGGCCTCCCTGGGACTCTATCCGCACTGTCCCACGAGAATGACAAGGACAGCAGCAACAATGCCCAGGTGCCTAGCTTACTGTGAGGATTAAACACAACGGAAGGCTGTAGAAACATTTAATGATACTAAGAAGTCTGACACAGATGTAGAGCAGCATCCTCATCGTCATAATTACCAGGATTATCCTGCAGCTAGGTGTGATTCCCAGGGGTTTGTGTGAGTCCAGGGAAGTTGAGAATCCTCTCATTCCCTCCTCTGTGGGCTGGAGAGAGGCAGAGGCAGAGGCAGGAGGGGGAAGGAATATGTCCACAGGCCTACCTGGACCCTCTGTGCAGGCCCTGACTCCTCTGGGCCAAGGATGCCCAGCAACAGGGGCCAGGGACTCTTGGGACATTCAGGCAGACTGGGGCATGTTAGGGAGAGGAAAGAAAGCAAGAGAGGGTTGCCCCTTGGAACAGTGACTTCTCTGGAAAATGGGGACGACCTCCTACAGCGTGGGGAGGCTGGAGGGGAATCAGCTTTGCCTGTGCTTTTCCACTGGAAAAGTTCCAGATTATCAAGTAATAGTTGTCTCTATCAGTAATAAAATGGTGATCCAGGGACACCCCCTCGGGTAAAGGGGACAGCAGGCCTTTATGAAGGCCACACCCAGCTCCGGGCAGGGGTCTTGCTGCAGCCTGTGCACTGCGCAGGAGTGAGTGTCAGCCTGGTTCTGCAGCTGAAGAAACTGGGGCAGGGAATGGTAAAATGTCTTGCCTCAAATCCCAAAGCCACTTAAGTGGCCCAGGTGGGTCTTTTAACCTGAACCTGGCCTTTGGCTTGATGTCTCCACACCCCTGATTTGCAGTCCCAATTTCAGAAACAAAACAGCAATCATGAAGGCCAGGTGTGAGCATGCCCTGCAGGGCCTGAGCTGAGGTCTGAGAAAGTGCAGGTCAGCCCAGCCACACCTGCCTGGCGCCTCCCCCTCAGTTCTCTGGCTAAGCCAGGTTGGGGGGATGGTGTGGCCCAACTGGAGGAGGATTTGCCTCCCCTCAGTCTAAACTCCAGCCTGCAGTTCCCCACCAGGTCTTTGAGCTCCTTGGGGCGCAGCCAGGCATAGCTTTACTGTGATGGCCTCAGGCAAGGGCTGGGGAAGGAAGCCAAAGCCCGTGTTTATTTGGAATGTTGTAAAAGTGCAGCGGCCGCCAGGCCTGTGCTGAACCTCCTCAACTTGTGCTAGGAAAACTGAGTATGGCCTGGAGCGCTGGGGCATCACCCCCCTCAGCACACACCTCACAGGTGTGCCCTGGGAGGCAGGGGCAAGAGGAGAGTGGGTGGTGGCTGTCTCCAGGGCTTGGCTGGCTCTTGAGTCCTGTGAGCACCTCACAAGTGTCCTCACTGTCCCGTCTCCTGGTTTCTGTGCTGCAGAGTGGAGAAGCGTCCTTGTTTGAGGTGAACATCCGCTACATCGGAGGGCTCCTCTCAGCCTACTACCTGACGGGAGAGGAGGTAAGTGGGCCCTTGGAGACCCAGAACTGTCTGAACTGGAAAGGGATTTAGAAAACATCCAATCCTGCCCCTCCTATCGCCAGTGGGAGAACAAGGCTTTGAGGTGGCAGGGCCTGCCTGGGGGGAAGGACCAGTTTTCTAGGTACCACCTGAAGACTCCTCCTCCTCCTCTCTTTGTCTCAATTCTGCCACCTAGGGGAGCCTGATTGGCTCCTGATGCTGTTAGTGAATTTTCCAAAGACAACTGTGTCCACTCCGACCTCCCGCACCTGTCAAACCTGGGCTGGTTTCTACAGGTGTTGCTTCTCAGCACTGGCAAAGCCAAAGTGATTGTCATTCAGCATTCCACCCCTGAAACCCTGGCTTTGCCTTTTTCCATAGTCCCCTTGCTCTTCCCTCCTGGGCGAGGCACTCATTCCAAGGGGCAGTGGGATGGCCACTGCTAGTCCCAGGCTGTGAGTGCAAAGTCTTGTTCTGGTGAGCCCTGTTGGCTTCCAGCAGGAGGGGCAGGAAGGCCTGGACCTCAGTCCACCCACACTCACCGACTTGCAGCCTCACCCCTTCCCCAGCATGGGGTGGTCACAACACCCCTTATGTCAAAGGGGTTTTGCAAAATGGGACGCAAGAGAAGGTTTGGCCAGGGCCTGTAGCTCCAGAGCCATACTCTCCTCTGGTAGAGAACTCTGAACCACACAGTGCTCCGTAGAATGGGAGTCTTCTTCATCCCAAATCATCATCTCCTGCAACAAGAAAGCCCTGGTATCTGGTGGGAAGGCCAGTAGAGTCCCCAGCACACAGGTCATCAGTCTGTCTCCTCTGACCCAGAGGAGCTGCTGCTGTGGGACTGGGCACCCCAGTCTTTCCTGTCCTGCTCCCCCTCGACTCAGTCCACCCTATGACAAATAATTATGCCTGCCTCCCACTGCCTGAGGAGCCACAGAAAATCCCTCTTCCCTCCACCGCCGCTGTCCAGAAAGTCATTTCCACCTCCCTTCAGCTGTTGCAGCAGCGTGGGCTGAAGCCAGGGGTTTGGAGACAGCATGCACAAGCTTTATCTCTCCAGTTGCTTCAGGTCACCCTCCATCTGGCACAATCTCCTCAGCAGAGATTACTGCTTGTACCAATTTGTCCAAAAAATTGTAGATGGGAGCCCACAGCTCGGAGCCACCCAAAGCCTGAATCTTATTTGAAAACCCCATGACAGGAAACTGACAGAAGTTGCAGAGAAAGACAGGCATGTGCTTCATAGACACTCACCCAGCCTCCGTGCGGGCTGTGGCCAGGAGGATGGCGTGCAACAGAGGGGAGGCGATGCCGCTTGGGGCTCACAGGGTGGAACTGGGGGTCACTAACCCAGGAAGAAGCTGGTAGCTCCTCCCATGACCCATTGTCCTCTCATCCCTTCTTGAGCGCAGCTGTGGTTCTGAGCTCTTGACTCCCTAGAAGCAACCAGGGTGTACACTCAGCAGGTGGCTATAGGTAGGGGCACCTGTGACTTGAGAATGGGCTCCAAGAGACGGTCAAACAGCCCACGCCCCAGGTGGGCAGGCTCTGTGCTTATCTGTGCAGCCCAAACCTAGCTGAGCACTGCAGTTCCCCAGGGGGCAGACCTGTCATTATGGGGTGTCATGAGCCTTTAGGTTCTGATGTGGCTGGCCCCCAGACCCGTTGTCTGGTGCCAGACAGTGTCCTCTTCTCTCTCCAGTGGCTGCCAGCTCCAGCACAACTCTCCCACTCCTTCACAGGAGAACCACCCTCCTTCAGAGGCCTGAAACTCACAGCCCAGTTCAGAGAGCTCAGTAAACTGTCTCCACTGCATCCCCTAAACAGCTGCCTCAGCAGGTTTAGTTGGTGTTGGGAGGACTCAAGAAAGCTTTGTTTTGCAAGCACAGGAGGTCAGCAAACTGGATCACTCCAGAGCTCAGAAGTGAGAAGATGGGCTGTTTCCCCGTGGGCAATGTTGCTTAGGGACTTGCAGCTCCTCTCTTAAAAATAAATAACCTGTACAGTCCTCCCTCCATATCCAGGGGACATTGGGTCTAAGGACCCCTGTGGATATCAACTTCACAGAGATCCAAACCATGATAGAAAATGGCACAGTGCTTGCATAGAACCTACAAACGTCCTCCATACACTTTAAATCATCCCTGGGTCACTTACAATCCATAACACAACATAAACACCCTATTCTCTATTGCTTAGGGGATAACAACAAGAAAGAAAGTCTGTACAGGATCAGTACAGATGCAGTGTTTTAAAAAAATATTTTTAATCTTCAGTTTTTTATTCCATGAATGTGTAACCTGTTGTTGCAGATGGCCAACTGTGTTATAGGGTTGTTTCTATTATAAAACCAGTTGCAACTAGTATGTTCCTGTACTCCCATCTAGTCTGAAGGCTGAGGCAGGAGAATCACTTGAGCCAGTTAAGGCCAGCCAGGCATCAGCTTAAAAAAATAAAAATAAATTGCACAGAAGATAGAGATAAGTCAAAAGAAGAAAATAAACATCATCCATAAATTTGCCCCCCCCAGAAGAACACTACTAATATTTTGGTGCATTTCCTTCTGTTTTTGTGTATCCGTGTGTTGAATTACACTGTTGTGAAATATTTTGCTCTTTGTGTATTTTAAATCCTTCCTTTGCCATTAAATATTCTACAACATCATTTTAGTGACTGCATGGTGTTCCATTGCATGAAAGTCATAATTTAACAACTTCCCTATTGTTTGATAGAGTATTTCCATTTTCCCCCCTTCTTCTAAACAATGCTGGAATAAATGGCTATAAAGTTAAAGCTTTACAACTTTATTGATTATTTATTTCCTTAGAATAAATTGCTAGGATGGAAAGTGCTGAGTCAGAAGGTCAGAGGTCCTTTTGCATCAGTCTGGCATTTCAGAGCAGTTGTCTGAGGGGATCAGGCCTCAGACAGGGCCCCTGAGGCCTGGGACCCCTTCTGGGGGTTGTATCATATGGGGGCTTAGGACAAGCCATTCGCCTCTCCTTCATTCCCACCTGTGAAATGGAAACCACAGGCAACGGAAAGCATCAGACGGAAAGACGCTTGCCCCACTCTCACTGGGGAAACTCACCCAGGAAGTTGTGGTTTCTGGAACCTGGGTTGAGGGCAGCCTCAGCTCCCAGCCCAGTGTTCTTTACACTCCACCCAGATAATAACCTTGCATCTCCCACACCCTCAGTGTTAGTGACGTACCCAAGATAATCAACGTATAGGGAGGAAAGGCTTATTTTGGCTCACAGGTTCAGAGATTGGGTGGCCCTGTTGCTTTGGGCCTGTGACAGCACAGAATGTCCTGGCAGGTACATGTGGAAGAGGAGGCCTATTCACCTCATGGCAGCTGGGAAACAGAGACAAAGGAGCCTTGGTCCCAAAATGCCCTTCAAGGGCCTACCTTCCTCCCAGTGGCCTCACTTCCTCCCAATAGGCCCCGCCTCCTAAAGGCTCCATCACCTCCCAGCAGCACTACAGGGTAGGGACCAAGCTTTCGACACCTGGATCTTTGGGGGACACTCCAAGTCCAAACAGTACCACCACTCTGCCTGTGACATTCTGCTTCCGCACAGTGGGCAGCACTGACCACTGGAGACCTGCCCAACTTAGCCAGGTCTTGGCCTGGAAATGGAAGTGACCTCCACACACTGCTGACTGCCTTCCCCTCATCTTCCCAATGGTCACCTTGTCACAGTGGCAGTTCTTCATCATAGTCTTAGCACTATGGTGCATGATTTACAGTGAATATTTAATTTATAGCCGTTTGGGGAGGGCAACACTATCCTCATTTTATGAACACAGAAACTGAAGCTCAGAGAGAAGTGTGTCCCCTCAGGCCATGAAGCCAGTAATTAGGGCATCAAGCTCCTACCCAGGCGACTGCAGAACCAAGCACAGTGCACTTCCCACTCGGGGCCCACAGCCTTGGTGGGTTCACCCTGCTGGCAGCCACGCCGACTACACCGCCAAGCCTCCACTCAGTGCCCCTGACTCTTGCTTTGCAGGTGTTCCGCATAAAGGCCATCAAGCTTGGAGAGAAGTTGCTGCCAGCTTTCAATACCCCCACAGGGATCCCCAAGGGCGTTGTAAACTTCAAAAGGTAGGATGCTCTCTCCTTCCCCACATGTGGCTGCACAACACTATGGTCCATGTGTCTTGCCTGGATGGTGGCCTGCTGACAAGGCCCAGGGGCAGTTGGGTGACAAGCAAGAATGAGGCCTTGGTGATCGTATTTGTCAGACCTATTCTTTCACAGATGTGGCACGAGGAGAGAATGGTTCCTGTTTAGGGAGTCAAAGCCAATCAGTGACAGTGAAAACTAGCCTTACCAAGGAGTCTCCTGGACAGGTGTTTGTCACCAAGCCTGCCCTTCCCCGAGGAGGCAGTTGCTCCTGTGTGGACATCCCACAGCACTGCCTTGACTGGGGACCCTCCAGCTGCCCCCCACACACACATGTCCTCCCCATCAAGAGTGCAGGAGCTCAGGGCTCATCATTCTTGCCCCCTCAGGGAGGTGCCCAGAGCTGCTAAGGCGTCTTGGGACCTGGTTATTGCTAGGACAGGAATCCTGCCCTCAAGGAGCCAGGTGGAACTATTTTCCCAGCCAGCCGGGAGTACTCTTGGGCCATCTTTAAGTTGCGCTGACCCAACCAAACTGGAGGAAAACTGCAGTGGTTCCACTGTGCTGGACCCTCTTCCATCTCCTGAAATAAGCCCTCATTTTGAGGTGCTCACCTCACTGCAGCATCAGCCAGCACTGGAGAGGGGCTGGGCTCTGGCTGGAGCACCCACAGCTCCCTCTCTGCCCTGTGGCCTCACCAACTCCACACCCCTTCCCTGTTCTGCAAAGAGGGGGCTTGGCCTGTTGACTCCGGCTCATCTCACTTTGGTCTCACTGCTCTCACAGCCAGGGCTCAGGAAGTCCTGTCCTCCACGCCAGGACTATGCTTGGTCTCAGCTCAGACTCCATTTCTACACTCGCCAATCCTGCAGAGTCCGGCCAGCTGCTGTGAAGCCTGGACACAAACGCTCTGCCCCTGCAGCCTCTCCCAGGTCTGGGCCGGGACCTCCCCGGTACCCCTTCCTGCTGTGGGACACAGCCCTGGGCTGTGTTCCTCAGAGCATGGCCTCATCCCATGCAGTCCTGGCGTGTCTAATGAGGGAGTCGGGTATTTTTAGGCTGTTTGCGGCTGTATACATACGTACACAAATGCATATTTCCTGGCAACATCTCGCTTTTATCTTCTGTTGCTAAAAATGGGAGGGCGACAGAGATGGATACAGCTCGTGCAGCTGAGTCTGCTCCTTGGAAGGGGGCCTGCTGGTGGGCTCTGGGCCCACACTGCCGCCCTGCCCAGCACCACCAGGCAGGCAGTGGGCTGCCATGTCTGCACAGACAGGCCAGCAGTGACCTGTGACCCGCAGGGACCATTGCAATATCTGACATGGTGACGGTGGCCTGCCCAAGGACCTCTGCACCTGGATCAGTCTCCCTGGCCCTCCCATAGGGCCTCGGATACAGGTGAACGCTCTGCCACCCATGCAGATGACGGAGACTCAAGCCCATTTGCTTACCGCTGTCACACGCATGCTTACATACGTGCACGGGCACACACGTCGCGCACAAATGCACGTTTACCCAGCTCACCACTGCCACGCCCAGATATGTACCGTTAGTCAGGCACATCGTGAGCTCCTGACATGGGTTCTTTCTCTTTAACTTCACAGCAGCTGCAGGGACTCCATTTAGCTAGTAAAGAAAGCAGGGCTCAGAGAAGTGTGATAACTGACCTGAGGTCACACAGCAGCCAGACGAAGTTAGAATCAGAATCCAGCTCTGTCCAACTCCAGGGTTAATGATTCCACCACACACTGAGAAGCTTTTGCTAATACAAGGAAGGCATCATGGAGCAGCCCTCCTGCCTGAGGAGGAAAAGAACACAGGCTGCGGGTCCACCTGCACTTAAAAGGCTGGGAGGGGAGGAAACGAGGGCAGAACCTCCTGCCAGCCCACTGGCTCACAGAACAGGTCAGAGGGCCTCCTGCCTGGGATGCTGCCCACGGCACACGAATTTGGGACACAGGGTACCTAAGATTTGGATTTGGATTTAGCTCTGCTGACTCTGCCACTTGCTGTGTGACCTTAGAAAAGTGTCCCCACCTTTCTGAGCTTAAGTAGCCTCACTTGCAAAATGAAGATCAAGGTATCTACCTCCATGAATATGCGGTAAAATAAGATACCAAAGCCGCCTGGCCCATATTAGGAATATATTAGCAACAGTAACAAACAACAAATAATTTACATGTGCATAATTACATCTTGATAAAAATAACAATAACTTCATGCATAATTTATACCTCACAATAACTCTATGGGTACCGAATTTCGGAGATGAGGAAACCTGAGCTCTAGGGACATGAACCGACCTGCCCAGAAGCACCCGCCTAGTACCTGGGGGTGCTAGGTGAAGCCAAGTGGGGGAGGTAAGGCACCCAGCCACCATCTGCCCACCCGCACAGCTCCACCTGTCCGCAGAGGGTGCTACACAGGAACCCCGCTGGGCTGCTGAGCAGGTGAAGGCATTTGGGAGTGGAGGAAACAGGACCGAAGCTGACTGGGTGCCTGGGGGCTTTTTCCTGTTTTTCCTGGAATGTCTCTTGGAGGCTGGAAGCACTGATGACTGGGGGCGCCCCCTAGAGCACCCAGGCTCCCAGTGCACGCCCAAGCTGGAGAGAGAAGTTACTCCTGGGGCAGGGGACAAGGCAGGGGAGCTCCCTCTTTCTCACTGGGAGAGCTGGGGCCATCTTAGGGTTAGAGACCCTTGGGCACTGACTGCGATGCCAGAGGAGCTCCCAGCTCTGCTCTCAAACACTGAACTGCCTTGTTGAACCCGGCTTTCTCCTTTGCATATTTGGATGAATGGTGCTTCACCTGGGTCATTAAACGGGGTAATGATGCGAGCAGCTTTCCACATGCTGAAGCCACTCCATGAGCAGGAGCCCTCCTGTTTATTATTGTCTGGGACATACGTACTCCTCTTCCCCAAGTCAGTGAAATACTCTAGGACACAGGGACAGGCTGAAGAGGACTTCTCTCTCTGCATTTGTTGAAGTCACCTGACTCCAGAGATCTCAACCTGATCTCCTTCTGGGAGCAGGAGGCTGGTGAGCTTGGAGAGAAGGGCAGCTGCAGCCCAGAAAAAGGGGTGCCCCTCAGGTAGCAGACAGTGACCTCCCCACACACCTCCTGATCCAGTTCCTGGGCAGCCAGAGCTGTCACCACAGGGAGCAGAGGGCCCTCCCAGAGCCCCCAGAAGAGCCAGCCCCTCAGTCTACCCCATCTGAGGACTCTGCAGCCCCACGAATGGAGGGAGGTCACTCCACCTGCCCTGTCCCTACCTCTGCCCTCCTCAACCAGCCTTCAGAGTCCCTGTCCCCCTGGTTGTCCTAAATGTCTGACAGGAAAGATAGTTGTGATCCATCTAAGAAAACTGAGTCACAGGGCAGCTTGCCCAAGGCCACCCCCACTTGGTACCCTCCCCTTAAACCCTACAAAGCCCCAGGCCTGGAGACTGACTAGAAGGTATTACCCTCTCCCTGTTGCACAGATGGGGAAACTGAGGTATACAGGATTAAGTGGCTTGCCTGGGGGATCCAGCTGATAGGCAACCCTGTACCTCTGGCTCCAGGTGCCAGGAGACACAAAGCAAAAGCTCTAGAAAGGCGGAGTCCTGGCGTAGGATCACATGATACAGGGAGCTCCCCGTGGTGTTCAGCATGAGTCCTGGCCTCAGAGCCCACCTGGAGCCCTAGCTGCTGCCCTGGTTAGGTGAGCTCAGACAGGTGGCATCACTGCCCTGGGCCCGGTTTTCTCATCTGAGACCTCCAGCCAAGGCCCTGGCTTTGTGATAGCACCAGCCCGAGGTGACTATAGCAACCCCGTGGTGAGGGCTGTGAGAAGCGCCATGTCCTGGACAGGAAACCTGACCTCCCAGCATCTTCTGCTTTCCCTCCTGGCCCTGGCTTCCCATGGATCTGGAAGCTGCAGGACTATGGTCACACCAGAATTGCCTGCCTGTCACATGCAGGTCCAAGAAATCCCAGGCCAGGACCATTGTGTGTCCTTGGAAAGCCCTGACAGATAGAGAACAGGGAAAGGGCCAATAGGGCCCCTGGAACTATTTCTCTTCCACATCATCAGTGGTTTCAGCCAGAGGATGACAACAGAGTGTTCTATGGGGTCTTTGTGACCCCTGACCACATTGTCAGTGTCATCTGTAAATTTATCCCAACTGCCAGGTTTTGAGCCCCCAAGTCTTACAGGGGCAGCTTGTTGACAGAAACAAAGAATACGTGAGTCAGACAGGCCTGGGTTCAAATGATCTTCAGCAGGTCACATCACCTCCCCAGCCTCAGTGTCCTCATCAGCAAAATGGGGCCAGAGAGGATTCATGGAGATTATATGGTGAAAGCTCCCAGCACAGTGCCTGGCGCACAGCCGTCCCCCACCTCCCGGCAGCCATAGTTGCTCCCAGCAAAGGAGCCTCCTGGCTGGTAGGGAAGGTGGGTGTGACCTTGGCTGCTTCTTCCTTTTCAGTGGGAGCTGGGGCTGGGCCACTGCAGGCAGTAGCAGCATCCTGGCGGAGTTCGGATCCCTGCACTTGGAATTCTTACACCTCACTGAGCTCTCAGGCAACCCCATCTTTGCAGAAAAGGTAAGTATCCCCCACCTCACCCCTGGCTGCCTCCCAGGACAGCCCCCAACCTTCCCCCGAGAAAGCAGGAGAAACACCTGCTGTCACAAGGTTTTCAAAGATGCTGAGCACGCACTCCTTCCCCACGGTCAGCAGGGGCTTAGCTGGGGGACCCCGATGGTTATCTGTGGTGAAGCTGACTGTGCCCTGACTCCAGGTGGCAAGGAAGGGAGCGCAGGCATCGCCAGAGTCCTGGAGGGTGGGAGGAGGCAGAGCTCTGCCAGGGAGAAGGTTTGCAGTGTCTCACATCGGCTCAGTGGCAATTCTGTGAACTGTGATATCTGGAAAAGGTACAGCCGAAATCTAGGCACCGCCTGGTGTTGGCAGAAATTGGCCACCAGTACATGTGTCCCCTTTCCAGGGACATTTAGCTCTTCCATGTGAGATGTGCCTGCCTTTTCCTCCCAGATGCCTGACTGGCTTGTGTCGACAGCAGGCTGGCAAAGCGATCCCTCTGCCCAGCAGAGGCCAGTGACTGTCCTCACTCTTGCCTGTATCTAAGGCCGTGTTCTCACAGGTGGACTTCAGCCGCTGTCCAGTGACAGCAGCTGGTACCTGGCCCTTCTGGGAGGACCTCCAGCAGGGTGCTTCCTCACCGCTGCAGCCCCAAGCGGTCCCCACCGGAGGGGCCTGTAGGTCTGCCCCTAAGCCCAAAGGAGGCAGTGTGCACGCCGTCCTCGGGTGATGCTCAGGCTCCACTGCAATGCTCCCTCCTTGAGTCCCCCAGGGAGATGGACACCCCAGGGAGAGCCTTGGGGTCCCCGCAGTGAGAAAGCCTTCTCACCTTCAGGAACGCCAGCCTCCTAGACTGTAAGGAGGCTGGGGGCAGGGGCGATGGATTCGCCCCTCTACTCAATGGCTCCCAGTCTCACGTTGCCAGTCGGCCTCTGCCTCACCCAGCCCAGCGTGAGGACGCAGATCCGCAGGCCTCACCCCAGGCCCAGGAGTCTGTGTCTTCATACATATCCTGGGGTTCTTTCTGCCAGGTTGGGGACCACTGATTACTCAGTGCAGGAACCCACCAGATTGTCCTCAAGCTCAAGAAGAGCCTGTTGATCCCCGCCTCTGACATAGCGTTCACTGTCACCCTTCAAGTGTTCACTCTGGCGTCAGTGCTTCCGTCAGAGACATTTTCCTCCTATTGAGAGGACTCCCATGACACCCATGGCCCCCTTGGAACACTCAGGGGCTGAGTGTCATCTTACTTCCTGATGCTCTTATTTTCTGACCCTCTGCCCACCCCTAAGCCCCTTACCCCTGCCTTCTTGTTCCACTACCCTAGAACCAGACTCCTCCAGGATGCCTGGAGAGCTCCAGACTGACCGAGACAGGGACCACCCGCTGGCCCGGGATACCTGGAGTGACAGTGACCACTGCCCGAGCACCTGCTGTGTGCTGGGCAGACGGTCGGGGCTTCAGTCTCCCCTACCGCAGCAACCCAAGGAGGTGATCTTCCTGCTGCCCCCATTCTACAGAGGAGGAAACTGAGACTCAGGCCAAGCAGTGTGGCCAGGGCCATCCAGCTGGTGAGCCGTCAAGCTGGGATTCAAGCCCACAGCTTTCTGGCTCTTCCCACACCAGACAAGTAGAACAGGCTGCAGGCTTTTCCTCTGGAGTCCATCCCTCTGTCTCTGTCTGTCTCTACATTTGCATACTCTGGCTATTTTCATCCCCCATCACACCTCCCACAGAGGCGATTATTGGCAGTCAACAAATTGGCCCAAATTCTAGAAGCGCCTGCACCCTCCAGGGGAGCTAATTTAGCCTGCTTCACTGCTCACCACCTGGACAGC
Organism: Dasyprocta punctata; assembly: GCA_004363535.1. Lineage (NCBI taxonomy): Eukaryota > Metazoa > Chordata > Mammalia > Rodentia > Dasyproctidae > Dasyprocta > Dasyprocta punctata. Next base: position 40,944 of record RJWM01007722.1, on the reverse strand, counting down.
GGAGAATAACTTAGGTACAAGCACATTCCTGTCCCCAGAATGGACTCTGTTAGCATAAATGGGCAGGAAGTCTGATGTGGCAAAGCCAAGTGCTGTCCCCCGGAAAGGAAGGTCTGACAGCTGAAAGGCTGCTCCTCCAGCCCCACCCCTTGGAGGTTAATGTATTAGTGGTGTGGGCCCAAAGCCTTCATCCCCCAAGCAGCCTGCCCTGGGTGGGGCTCGGCACACTGCCCAAGAGCGGACACCCCTGGAGAAGCCCTCAGTGCCGCCTCTCGCCTTCACAGCCCCAAAGGTTATGAATCAGCGTCCACTTGCTGCAGCTAGGGCAGCCTCTGCAGCGTGTCACCATGCGGTCGCCTGTGTGATAATGTATACAAGGAGATAATGTATATAGCCAGTCCAGCTTGAAGGAACTGAGAAATGCTAGCAGCTCTCCTTCTCGTCACCATTAAAACCCCTAAGATGCCAGTTAGGGAGTAGGGGTATTGGGGTATTCAGGAGTCCAGGTCTGTCCCCTGCAGCCCCTTCTGAGGTGTCCAATAAATTAATACGTTACTAGGTTGAACCATGTAAAAGCGTCAACTTGTGACCATACTTCCTTTAATTGCCTAACATTTTCTTGGTATGGTGAGAACAGTTAAAATCTATTCTCAGCCATTTGTAAGAATGCAGTTACTAACCAGTTACCATTGGACAGATTCCTTGAACTCATTCCTCCTAACTAAAATTTGTATCCTTTGGCCAACATCTCCCACCCCACCCCATCCTTGGTAGCCATCATTCGACTCTCTACTTCCATGTATCCAGCTTTATTGGATTCCCACATTTAAGTGAGGTCACATGGTGTCTGTCTTTCATTCAACAAAACAACCTTCTGATTCACCCATGCTGTTCAAAAATGACAACATTGCTGGGCATAGTGGTGCATGGCTGTAATCCCAGCACTCAGGAGGCTGAGGCAGGAGGATTGCCATGAGTTCGAGGCCAGCCTAGGCTACATACTGAGTTCAAGGCCAGCCTGAATTACAGAGTGAGACCTTATCTCAAAAAACAAAAAACAAAAAAGACATTTCCTTTTTTAAGACTGACTGGTATTCCATTCTGCACACACTACCTTTCCTTTGCCCATTTGTCCACTCAGGCATTTGGATTGATTCTATATCCTGGCTCAAGTGGACAGCGCTGCAGTGAACATGGGAGAATAGATGTCTCTTTGACATATTGATTTCATTTCCTTTGGATATATACGCAGTTGTGGGATTGCTACATTTGACCATTGATAGCCTATTTAAAAAGCAATTTTACGAAATGCTTACAAATGAGCTATTATCACTTATTTGACACCAAAAAAAAAAGGTCTACCCCAAAAAAGGTCTGCCATGGGCCTGGGGTGGTGCTGTACCAGACAAAGCAGTCAGTGGAGAGCCGGTGGTCCAGGCTCTGCATGTGAGCCTGGGGCGAGCCCAGCCTGTGGGTTGGAGCCTGCAGTTCCTCGCACGGCTTTTCCTCCTGCCTTGTGGGAACTGTGTTGTCTGTGAATCGGAGCCAGCTGTCTCCTGTCTCCAGTGGGCAGGGGTCAGTTGGCATCTTCAGGCAGGTGAAGGTGTACTGTGTCTGTTTCTCAACAGGTCAGGAACATTCGCAAGGTCCTCAGGAAGATCGATAAGCCCTTCGGCCTCTACCCCAACTTCCTCAGCCCAGTGAGCGGGAACTGGGTGCAGCGTGAGTACAGAGACACCACACGCTCGCTCCACTGGTTCCTTGTCAGGCTTCCTGAGCCCCAAGCCAGGCGCCCCCAGCCCAGCATTGGCACAGCTCTTCAATACCACCTGCCTCCCCCGGCCCAGGGGGCCTTCCGTTGTTACTGCCGCTGCTGGGGTGGATGTAACAGAGCCCTTCCTTGAACCCCTGCCCACCCCTACTCCTCCAGCTGCCATCTCCTGTGGTGCCCACTGTGGCCTTCTTCATTGTCCCCCAGCCCAGGAATGGGACCATCATTCGCACTGGAAAAGGCTCTGCATCCTCTCCCAACGCCTTCCATCTGGCTCCTCACTTCAAACTCTTAATTTTTGAAAACAATTTTAAGCAGAGCCTAACAATAATGATGTAAAAATCATTCATCTACCACTTTACCTTAAACCTATAAGAATCAGTCCCTGAATTTTCACTTGCCTCTGTTTGGAGACTTGCCTTTCAGTTGTGTAGTTGTTGGTCCCCTATGGAACAACATTCACATGCGCCCCCCACCCCTACCCCTCACTGACATGGAATGGGAGCTGGAGCAGGCGGGGGACAGTGTTAGTCTCCTGGGCCCATGTGAAGTGCACCCCACTGCGAAGCTCTGGGAGAAGCAGTTCACAGCTTTGTCCCCTTGACAAAGCTTTAGCCATGTGGCCGTAGTCAGTAGAAATTGGTGATGGCAGATCCCTTCCCAAGTCCTGCCCGAGACCCCTCACCTCCATGTCTTGGGATCAGGGAAAAGTAGACATGAGTAATGGTGGCATGGCTTGGGAGAATTCACTTGGTCTCTCTGAACCTAAGTTTCCTGTCCTACAAAATGAGAGAAGTAGATGTGCTGGGTTCTGTGTGCCAGGAAGAATGTAGAAACAAGGGCCAGAGGCTGCAGGCCAGGAAGCCAGCTTCATTTCACTCTTCCAAAGCACATCTGGATTGTTCCAAAAGGAACAATCTGAGCAGAGCCTGGACGGCCAGCTTGGGGGAGGGCTCCATGAAGACATTGCAGACACCTTTGCTTCCTACCTGGGCCTCTAGCATCTGCCTATTGAAGGAGCCCAGAAAATTCAACCCAAAAACTTCCCCCAGTGATGACTTCACCTCAAGTGGCCTCCTAGAAAAAAAAAAGCAAAAAAACCACTTATTAGAAGTGCAAAGTATTCTCAACCAAAACATACTGCCAAATCCAAAAATGTAGGGAGAAAATAAAGGCTCGAGTTACAGATTATGGCCATGGGAAGAGACAGTTCGGTAACTGCTAACAACTTTTAATTCAAAGGCCTGACTGGGTAAAGAGCTGAGCTGCCCTAGGACAATGCAGCAAAACCCATAAAGAGATGAGAGGGGTGTGGCTTCGCAACTGAACAGTTACCTCACTAAATGACAGGATGCCCCACCCCCAGCTGAGAGGCATAATTTTGCTTTTCAGACTGCTCCAGGGGCCGCCGGTCTGGGTCAAGTTGGTCACATATGGGAAATTGTTTTATATTAATAAAATATGAGTCTGCAGCCTGCTAAAGAGCAAAGGGAAGGTCATAAAACCCTGCTGATCCAGACTTCTGCTTCCCTCCTCCCCTGGCTTTTGTGCCCGGGGTCATTTCAGGTTTTCTGGAGGTTTTCTGCATCCTTTCGTATGAATCGTTTCAACAGATAATCACATCTCCACCTTGCAGAAGCTAAGTGCATTCATGCCATCTCCCCTTGAATCCTCAGAGCAAAGCTGTACTGGGTGGGCAGGGACTGTTGAACCCATTTGCAGCCAAAAATCACAGCACAGAGGTGGAGGAGGAACAAGGGCTGCAGCACCCCAGTTTCCTGCCTCTGCTCTTGCCTGCTTCCCACTCCACCTTGAAGTAAGCTTCAGTGTAACAGAAGCTCAAAACCCTGCTGCTACTAAGACTTTACACCCAGGATAAATCCTCTGAACTCCCAACGATACCAGATACAGATGAGTCTGCCCTGAGACCCAGCCCTTGGAGCTTAGAGAGCTGCCAAGGAAGGGAACTTGGCCCCTGAATGACTCATCTTCTGTTCCAAATCTTCATAAAGGGAAGCTGCAGGTCCAGGTTTCCCTAGCGGCCTGGGGCCATGATCTGCCCACAGGCCCAGCCTGGCAGCCTCCCTAGCTTCATGTCTGCTGGTGCCTTAGGCTGTGGCCCTGTGTCCTGTAGCCAAGTGTGAGAAGACCATTGGCACAGTCAGGCACCAATGGACTGCTTTTGGCTCCAGGACACCAACTTGTGCTCCCCTTCTCACATTTTACGGACCAAAAGGCTGAGCCCCAGAGTGAGTAGTTTCTTACTCCACACTAATGCAGATGCACCTCTTCTCATTCCCACCCCTGTGTTTCTCCCAGGGTGCCACACAGCCATTAAGTGGGGGAACCCTTGTGAGAGCTGTCCATTTGGGTCAAGTCCCCCAGTTAGGTGATCCACAATCACAGGAAGGAGTCCTGATTGGCTCCTTCCCCTCTCCTGCACACCCCTGCCAGAGAGACTCCTGCACCATGTCACACTGTCGTCACGTGTGGAAGTGCAAACTGGCTTGACATTCAAGCACTGCTCAGCTCTCCCTGCCCTCCATCCACTGAGCGCTCCCAGGGCCCCTCCATGTGCTAGGTGAGCACCGGGCACAAGAATGGATTATACAGTCCTCACAAAGAACTCCCAACCTGGCCGAGCTGCAGACCCATAAACAGATCCTTCTAACAATGCCGAGAGCATCCAGTGGCGAAGTGTGACCACAGTCACGAGGAGGGTGGCCTTGGGTACGCCTCCCATGAGGGGCAAGGGCCAGATGTGCACTTGGTTTACTTAATTCACATGGCCATGCACAGGAGGGGCTGTGACAGGGTCATCAGCCACATGCTAGACCTTCCAGGTCCAGGAAAGCCTGAGCTGCACCTGGCAGATCAGTGAGTGCCAGCCAAGCTGGATAGGCTGAGGCAGGGAATCCACAGCCCAGGAATACAGGAGAGAAATCCCACAGTGAAGGCTGCAAGCGGGTTGTTTGAAGTGGCAGAGAGGAAAGAGGAGGCAGCAGGGGATGAGTCAAGTTGACAGTGTCTTCAGTTGTCCTGCTGTGGCTGCCCCCTCCTGGGGCTTTAGGAGATCAGCCCAGTCCACCGTCCAGCCTGCCTGCCCTTGCACAGACCCGTTCCACAGACCCGCCTGCTCCTGCCCCTCTGCGCCTGCTCGGGCTGCAGCCTCCAGCTGTGGTGATGGGAGCTGAGACACTGCCGGGATCTCTCCTTCCCTCCCCATAGCCAGGCCCCACCCACAGTGGCTCCTCCCCAATCCTCTAGGAGCTCATGCTTTTTCCTGTCTGCTCCAATTTTTGCAAGTTCTCCTGTTCCAGGACTCTTACTGGGGTGGGATTTGGTCATGGATAGGCACTGGTGGCTGCAGGGTGAATTTCCCATATGATGGCCTCCTCTCAACCCTGTCCCTGGTTTCCCCTCTGTGTTTGGTCCCTCTCTCCACACAGGTGTCTCATCTTTATCTTTGTTTTCACTCTCAGGCTGACTGTGTGCAGTAAAGAAAGTGAGGGCTCTCCCACCTGCCAGGGTGACAGCCTAGCACAAGCTAAGGCCTCCCTCAGTTTTCCCACCTAGGAAATGGGCCTGGTGATGCTTATCTTACAGGGTAATGGGAAGATGAAGTTAAAACAACAAGTGAAGTTCTTGGTCCATGATAGACACCCAGTAAAAAGGGATGTGAGAGCATAATCTGTCCACCCCCCACTTCCCCATTCTCCTTTTTCTTCCCCTGTCCTTCTCCAAAGGAGTTACACTCTACTGGCCTTCCACTCCTCAGTCCACCCCATGTGCCCTGTCTGTCCCTCTGAACAGAAACAAGTTCTTCCCTAAGTCTGTTCAGTTCTCTTATGCCTCCTAGTGTTAATTCTGGAGCACAGGAGCATCGTGTGTCCTCGTGTCACTTTTGTGGTCTGTGGTCCTCGGCAGCTGTCTCTCTCCTCATGGGCCCCAGGCTGAGAGGCTATGCTCTGCAGCCAGCTGTGGCAGCTGCCACTGGTCCACTGGCCACTAGGGCAGAGGGAGGGTCTTTGAGCCCCATTCCTCCCTCCCCCACCCCACTCCTTTGAGTTCATTTATCCCAATTTGCTCAATTTAAACTCCCTTTCTCCAATCCTTGTACTCTGGATATGACAAGTTAAGGCTCCTCCTCCTCCCTGTGGCCTTTCCTGAAGGCCCAGCATTAATTACCACATTTGTCACTGGGCAATAAAATCCTCTGAACTCCCTGCCACCAGATTGTCTTCTTAAAAAAACACAACCCATTTAAAGTTAATAAGCGAGGACCCTGTTGTCTGCAGCTGCTAAGGCGAGATGATGCATGGCCCTGGGACACTACTTCAAGTCCCCCTGGTGTTCTGTGTGTTGCAGGCTGTGTCTGCTCAGCCCCGTTGGGGTTCAGAGGTGGCAGGTTAGATGCCAGCTCCCACAGCCCCCAGTCCCCGGCCACCAAGGCCTGCATACAAGATATACACACTGGGTCCCTCTTCAATGTGTGGCAGATGGAGTTGACATTCTTGTCTTTTTCCCCTGCACAGACCACGTCTCTGTTGGAGGACTCGGCGATAGTTTTTATGAATATTTGATCAAATCCTGGTTGATGTCTGCCAAGACAGATATGGAGGCTAAAAATATGTACTATGAAGCCTTGGAGGTAAGACACTCTCGCAGGTGGCTGATCATTAGCCACGGGCCCCAGGATGCTTTGGGCAGTGGGGAGGGGGGATCACAGAGACCTGCTGAGCCCCCCAGGGTGGGCTAGGGGGAATGGCAAGGCAGGTCCTCCCCAGCCAGCACTCTGCACTGGCTCCTTCCATATCAGTGTCCTCAGGAAACCTAAACACAAGAGGTTAAGTCATTTGTCCAAGGTCGCAGTCAAGGAAGGAAGTGACAGTCAATCTGATTTAGAAACTGCAGTTCAAAAATCTGCCCACTCCCTGCATGGACACTGAGCTTCACTTAATGCACCAGCAGGCTGTGGCTAGGAGCAAGCTGTCAAGCGAGACCTTCCTGCCACACTAGAGATGGTATAATTAGCATGGCCAAGCTGCTACTCCTTCTCTCTATGTGGACAGAAACCAAAGCTCAGAGAGAAGGCACTGGTTCAAGGCCACACAGCACAGGACTGACAGAGCTGGCACCTCTGCTGGTCTATCCACAGTGTGGGAGGAGCAAGGGTGGAAGACTCAGAGAGTCCCTCCAAAGAAAGGGAGACTAGAGCAGAAGGGGGCATCGGTTAGCCTGGGCTGTGGAGTAGAGGGTTAGGGAATCCCACGGTTCCTCCATAGATACTTGGAGCCCAGTTAATGAAAGGGCACTGGGCAGCCTCTGAACCTTAGTTTCCCCATAAAGTTAATTCAGCAGGTTGGCTCTGTATAGGCACAACCTTGATCTAAACTACCACTTCATTTCCTCTAAACTGAGCTCCTTCCCCTCTGCCTGACCTTCTCAATTACCACCCCACACAGCAGCCGAAAGAGTTGGAAAGACATAGCCTCTCCTCACCCACTTCACTTAGCTAGCAACCAGGATAAACTAGATCCCTCTCCTCTGCCCCCCAAGCCCTACCTGATGGGGATCCTGTGGATCACCATGACTTCATCTCTTCGGTCTTTTCTCTGCTTCCTCAGACACACCAAACTTATTTTCACATCAGGGACTTTGCATTTCCTGTCCCCTCTACCTGGAATGTGATTCAAATAGCTGAGTCTCTCTTATCAGTCAGCTCTCAACTCAAATGCTCCTGAAATTACCCTTCCCGGCCTCTTTGTCCCATACTCCAGGATTATTCTCTTCTTCCACTATAACAGTATCTACAACTATCATGTGTACATATTTGCTTACTTGATCATTGTCTATCTTCCCCTACTACAGCGTGAGTTACCTAGGATCAGGAATCTTGTCTGCTAGTTCACCCTGTATGCCTCACTCCTGAACACTGTCTAGCACACAGTAGGCACACAACAACTATTATATTAACAAACAAATATATGCAAGCTGTATCGGTGGGTAAATGGAAAGAAAGATACATGAATGGGAAAGATGAATGGGAAGATGGATATACAAGCAGATGAGGAAGTGAATGGGTGTATGAGATGAGTGAATGTATGGGTATATTAGTAGGTGGATAGATATGAAGGTTGAGGGCAAGGTGGATGGATAGGTATATGAGTGGATAGGTGTGTTGGCAGATGGATGGATGAATGGAAGACCTCTTAATTGCACAAAGCTGGGTGGGAATAGGGTACTTAAACACATTGAAACAGGCACCCAGAGATACAGACTTTTCCAGGAATATCCAACCTGCATCCCACAGGCCACTTGCCCCCCTTTTTAAATGTTATAATAACAATTTTAAAATGAAGTTGTAAAGTTGTACTACTTTTGTACATTAACTGTATTTTATATGTGACCCACAACAATTCCTCTCTGCTGAGTGCAGCCCAGGCAAGTATGGGACATGCCTACGGCTTCAGGAGGAGTTTGCCCCCCCAGGTCCCCAGCACCAAGACCTCAATCTGGGGACTCCAGTCTCAGCTCAGTATGAGCCTCAGTGCTGTCAGAACTTGACTGGCTGAGCCCAGAGCAAGGCCAGTGTCCCCTGCCGGAGGATTAGCCCCAGCTCTGTCTGCTGTTCCTTGCAGAGTAAACTTGAAGTTCACCAGTGGCTGATTCCCTGCCCTCGGGGCATGCTGTAGTTGAGGCTTCAAGAGGAGAAATGGCCATGAATTATTTAAGCAGCCAGGAGCTTCACAGAAAGCACTTGATTGAACAGGAGAGGACCTGGCTTCACTCCCACATATGATCTCCCCAGTGAGGACCCTGGAGCCTCTCTGACCCTGGGTAAAGGCTGGGCCTCAGGCAAGTTTGGGGCTTTGAAGAATGTTCTGGTGGTTCTCACCCTTGTCAGCTTGTTAAAAATCACCAGGGGAACTGTCAAATCCTGTCTCTAGGCTGCAGCCCTGCCGAGTTTCAACAGAGCCTCTAGCGGGTGGGACCCAGGAATATGTGTTTTAAAGCCCCCAAGAAACTCCAGTGTGCAGCCAGGGTTGGAAACCAGTAGGTTGGACCTGGGTCCAGCTACCATGGGTGAGGAGGGTTCAGCAGGCCTGACTGAGCGCAGAGGAGGGGCATCAAAGAGAACAGGGAGAGCTTTGGGCACTGCAACCTCTTCTGGCCAAGTGCTCGGCGCACTTGGTCATGTAGCCCACCCTGTGGATGATGAAAGCAAGGCTCAGGAAGGCCCAGGGTTACACAGCAACCTGATCCCGGATGCAAACACCAGTCTGACTGGCTCCAAGTGCCCAGAGGAGCCTGGTCAGCCTGAAGTCAGTCTTAGGAAGCCTCAGATGGTCTTCTCAAGGGAGACAAAAGAGCAGCAGGGCCAGACACCAAGCCACATCTTTGAGTCTTTCTCCTTTCATCCTTACAACCATTCCAGGAATGACTATTCCAATTTTACAGATGACAAAGTGGGTCTTCAAAACATGGAAATAACTTGCCCAGAGTCACCCCACTCTTGTAGAGCTGAGACTTAAGCCCAGATCCCCCCTGCCCAGCTCCTCCCATGCATTTTGCTATGATCTACACCTTACCTGTCGCTCACCAGCCTGTGCTGTCCTGTGTTTTGCTCAAGGCGTAAGACAGCCTTGTTTTTATCTTTGCATCTGCTCATTGGAGTGTATCTTCAAAGAGTCAGTAGTCTATAATTTCCTGTTTACTACAATTACTTAGCTTGGGGCTAACCCCACATGGAAGTAACCAGTGAGAGGCAATCTGAAAGGTGTGTGGCCCCTCCCCCAGATGTCTGTGTTCTCACATCCCAAATGTTGACAGCTGGTAACTCCGAGCCAGATTTTCAGTCCTGAGCTCACCTGGGTCCCCACCCTGAGCCCATGCTTTAGCCTGGCAGACTGGTGGCTGTCCAGGCTTCCTCGGCATGCCCCCAAGTAGAGCAGGTGCCCTGGCCTGTCACATCATCAGCTGCTCCCCAGCTACTACTCAGCAATGGCCCTGAAGCCAGCATCCCCCACCTGCGCCTTGGGCCCCAGGAAGAGAGGGAAGTGAGAACACAGACCAAGCAGCGAATCCTGTCTGAGTCGCTGCATGTACCAGGCCTGGGCTTGAAGCTGCTGCTGCCAGACACTGCTCAGCATCCTGGGAGGGGTGACATTACACAGAAACATGCTCCAAGTGGGGACAGCACTGGCAGGGCAAGAGTAATGGGTGGCAGTGCTGGTCTAGTCAGGTGTCCTCTCCATGGAGTGCTGTTCTGGAGGCGGCCTCAAGGTCAGTCGCAGTCAGCTCGGCTGGGCTCAGCATGCAGGGGAAAGGGAGCCCTGCAGTGGAGGTCTGCCCTGACCTCACTCTGTAAAGCAGGGCACCCACATTTTTATCTCTTCCCCTCAGTTTGTCTTTTCAGAATGCTTCTTTACAGTTGTCATCATCACGTGTGTATGTGATCTTGTCGGGCAGTCCCTGCAGTCATGTGGAGCTCTCCATGTACCACTACATCCGGGCCCCTGGCACAGCACTGGATCCCAGAAAACACTCTGTGGCACACAGAACTGGCAGGAGAGGGGATGTGAATGGAAGGGCCAGTGTGGCTGGCATTGGATGTGGTGAGGGTCAGACTGCATAGGACTCATAGTGGCCACCACTTGGGGGAACCCTCCATGATAGGAAATAGGCCTTGTTCTGCAAAATTATCTCACTTAATGCTCCCGTGAGGTAGCTGACACTCTTATCCCCATGTTAAACATGAGCAAACTGAGGCATGGAGAAAACACGTAGCCTGCCCAGTGTCACATACTGGAACTGGTGGAGAAGAGACTTGAACGCATGGAGTCTGCACCCAGGAAACATTTCTGTAGCATCGAGGTATACCTTGGAGTTCAGATAATGGTGTCCTGGAAGGCCCTTTCCCCACAGGCACTGGGAAGTCCAGAGCAGTCCTCAGAAGTCCAAAGCAGGCTCTTGACCAGGTCCAACTGTTTATGGAGTGCAGAACCCAGCACCCCAGCAGATCAGAGGGCAGGAGTACAGGCAGAGGCCTGCCAAAGACACCATAGCACTCCAGCCATAACCAGGAGCTACAGGCCTGTCAAGTCTGGCCTTGTGGCTGCATGAGCAGCCAACTCTGTCACCTCAGTCTCCAGGGCCCCTGGGACTGACACCTGCATACCCCAGTAACCCAGAGTCCTCACCACTAGCATCCCCTCAGGAGCTGTTCCCACCTAAAGGAGCCAGTGGCAAGTAATGGAAGGGTGTCTGGGGGTCTTGTTCCTTGCCCTGGTGTGTCTGAGTGATCCAGGACAAGCCACTCCATGCCTTTGTGCTGGGCACCACAGCCCATGTGCCAGACAATCAAGAAGGAAGCAAGTGATAGGTAGCTTCATTTTCTGCATGTCCTTTTTGAAAACCTGATAAGATATGTAGGCGCTCTTCCTGCAAAGATGCATATCCACAGAAGTGTTGAGGTCAGTTTTAGGGGTATCCTGGACCCCTGAAACCCATCCACAGGCCAACTGAGCTTCAGGCTAAACAAGGAGAATCATCTTAAAAGATTTTTAAAACATAAAACATTAAAAAGGCTATGTAAGACTCACCCCAGGGAGCAACCTTACATCCCTTCTCCCAGTGGCCAATGAGCCGCAGCCTGGGTGCAAGACCTCTGCTGGCCCTGCTAGGGACCTCAGCTGGCAGAGACCAGCAAGCTTCTGTGCTAGGGACAGAGGGCTCTTCAGAGCCACCCTTGCTACTGTCTCCAGAATGTTCATTTCCGTCCTTTCCCTCCCTTCTCTGTGCCCTCCATGCCCCCACCCCACCTGCTCCCAGGCGATAGAGACCTACTTGCTGAATGTCTCTCCTGGGGGGCTGACCTACATTGCCGAGTGGCGAGGGGGGATTCTGGACCACAAGATGGGGCACCTGGCCTGTTTCTCAGGGGGCATGATCTCCCTCGGCGCTGAGGATGCCAAGGAAGAAAAGAGGGCCCACTACCAAGAGCTGGCAGCCCAGATCACCAGGACGTGCCACGAGTCATACGCCCGCTCAGGTAACCCTGCAGGGGATGGGGCAGCAGCAGAGCCCAAGGCTGGATACCAGGAAACACTGAGAAGGCCAGCAGAGCAGTAGTGAGTGGAAGGGAGCCCATGGTCCCAGCAGTCTCACCCAGGCAGTGACATGGAGGTGCGGTGAGGGACATGGCTACGCCCTGAGATTGGACCTCAATTGAAAGAGACAGTGAAGGTGTCATCAGCATTCTACATGCATCAGTGCTGTTCCGTACTTGACACACATCACCACTGAACCACACAACACAGAGGGGGAAACTGAGGCTCAGAGATGACTTGGCCAAGGTCCTGAGAGAGTGGCACAGAGTCCTCCACCAAAAATATTGGCATCCTAAGCCTTTCAAATTCCTTTACCCTGAAATGTTTGCTCTAAAAAAAAAATGTACTCTCCCCACCCACCCTGCACACCCTCCATACAGGGTCTCCCTACCTCCTGGTACCATGTATCCACTCACCCTTTTGACCCAAGACCACCAGAAAGATTCGGGCTCCTTGGTCACCCCCACACTCAGCACTCACCACAGAACTGTCAAATACTGTCTCAGAAAGTCACTCTAGCTAGAGCCCAACTCCTCATTTTACACACACAGAAACTGAGTCACCCGAGAGAGGGGAAACACCTTAGCCAAAATCATAGATATGAATAGCTGAGCCTGGGTTAGAACCAGGTCTCCTGAGGTCCATTGCGAGCTCCATGCTGTCCTGCACAAAAGCCCCTGGCCCCCGTGGCCCCAGAGGACATCCGCCACTCTGAGTTTTAACAGTAATCTTCCATGAAAGAGAAGAAGCCACTGCTCAAGTGCCACTCTGCCACCTCCAGTGGGGTGGCCTCTTTTCCCATCTCTTTAAACGGGAACAAGAACTTGGGTACCACAGAGCGCAGTATGGAAGCTGCGAGAAAGCCTCGCGTGGCGTCTCGGGCCGTGCGCGTCTGCGCCTGCGCCGCGGTCGCTTCTCAGAGCTGTGCCAGGAAGTCAGAGCTTCTCAACGGGTCCTTAAAACCAGTCTTCCATTCTCTTCATAGAGCTCACTCTGCCAAGACCATAAACAAATAGCAAATCTCAGGAATAATAAAAAGCTCGCCATTTGTCTGGGACAATCAGCACAGACCATAAAAGACAGCCTCTTAATAGAGCATATTGTTCCGGCTGCCCTGCAGGCGGCTGCGGCAGTGGCTGCTGCCCTCACCCCATTGCTGCCCTCACCCCATTAGCAACTTGGCAAAACGACTGTTGCCCAATGGCCTGGAGTGGCTTCACCATTTGAAACGATGGGAGAGACCACAATCTAGCTGACCCCTCCTGCAGGAAGCGCCCTGCAGGGGCAACAGTAGGGTGGTCTCCTAGAAGGACTCAACCCAAATAAGGTGGGGGAATTAGGAAGAGAGCTGGGTGCTCAGCTGGCCTGGACGAGATGGGGAGAGTGAGGAAGACCTGACCCACACACCCTAAACGTAGAAACCTGGAAACCTAGAAAGTTAAACCTAGGAGAGGGAGAGAGCACAGCCCAGAGGGAAAAGGGCACCAGACACATCCGGCGTCATACCCCAGCTCAGCCACAACTTGCTGTGTTGCCTTGGATTAATAACCTCTCTGATTCTCAGTTTCCACATTATTAGAGAGGGATGATAGCATCTACCTTAGCAAATACCGTTTTTTTTTAACTGTTGAACTAATGTAAAACATTTAACCCAGCCTTTTAGGCTATTAATGGTAGCTGTGCAGGTGGTTATCATTGTAGTTGTGCCAGAAACAAAAATGGAAACCAAGTCTCCAAAAGCAAATCAGTGACCACAAAACCCAGGCTTATCAGGCCTCCTTTATCCAGCCCCCTCCTGTATGAGTAGATGGTTGCCAAGGGAATCTTGCCTTCATCTCCACCTGAGCAGTGTCCCAAACTCATAGCTGTGGAAGGCTGCATCCAGGAGGTGTTAAAAGCAGTTTCCAAAGAAAAGGGTCTGTGGAGAAGCATCTTCCCATGTTGTCATAGTAAAAGATCTGATATGTCCCCCAAACTGGACTATTGCACTTTGTTTAATCTGCTGTTCCCCAAATGTGCTCCAACCTGAAGCTGTGTCTTGGCTGAGTCTTGGTTACTGTCTTGTAGAGAGATAATGGCTCAGAATACACAGTTGGGGCACATTGCCCAAGCCTTTGTCTGTCCTGACTACAGAGTAGCTTATTCAGATTCTGAGTCCAAATCTGCAGAGTTCATGAAGCCTTAGGATTCTTGCTTTGGCCCCCCTTAACTGACAGAGAAGCGTGTGCCTGCCCACCGCAGCCGCAGCCGCATGGGGCGATTCAGCAGGGTCCACCCCACACCAGTGCATCACTAATGTCGCTCCGCCGAGGGCTTTAGGCATCCCGAGCCCCTCCTGAGGCAACTGGTTTGTGAAACAGGAGGTGCAAGGTCTGACCAGGTCCCCTGTTGACCATTTCTAGACACCAAACTCGGGCCCGAGGCCTTCTGGTTCAACTCCGGCAGAGAGGCGGAAGCCACCCAGCTCAGTGAGAGCTACTACATCCTGCGGCCCGAGGTGGTAGAGAGCTACATGTACCTGTGGCGGCAGACACACGACCCCATTTACAGGGAATGGGGCTGGGACGTGGTGATGGTGAGTGGCTGGGCCCCAAATCCCCTGGCTCAGGCACCAGGGGGAAGAGGGGTCTGCACCAGGGGTCAGGGCAGAGGCTGTGGAGCCAAGAGCCCCAGCTGAGGCTGGGCAGGCGGGAACTGGTGAAGAGCGCCCCAGTGCCCATGGCCTTGCAGGCTGGGACAGCCGTCAGCACTCACAGGACTAGCACTGGGAAGCCCTAGAGTGCCACCTGGCCCTGCAATCCCAGCACACATGCTCTTGGTCCCAGGCTGGACAGGTAGTTGGAAAGGCCATCCCTGGTACAGAACTGGCTGCCCAGCTGGCAGCTCCTTTGATCCTCTGGTCATAGCTTATCCAGCTTTAGGCAGCCCTGACCACTCGCCAGTCTGTGGCTTGACCTGCCCTCAGCCATAACCACCTAGGTGGAAATTCCACGGCCTTCCTTGGGGTTAAAGGGGTATCAAATGCAGGGGTAGGGATTCCAGAAGATTCCTTGATGGAGGTTGAACCTTCTCTGACCTTCTTCCCAGCAGCACCTGTGACTTCCCTCAGGCTGACTAGGCACCGCCTGTTCTTGGGGCACAAGCAACTGACCTGGGAAGCCCACATGCGGGGTGTGGGGGGTGCTCAGATTCAGACCTGGCTCGCTGTCTAGTGCGCCTGCTTCCCTGACTTGCCCCTCAAAGGTTGTGTGTCATGTGCCCAGCCCACAGACTCCTCAGTGGGCAAAAATTGCATTTCTGTCCAAAAGTCGGATAGGTGATAACCCACGCTCCTCTGGCCAGGGACTCCTCTGTTGGTGAACTCAGCTACTAGCAGGTCAAGGTTTGGGGGACCTTTCCTCACCTGCTGATGCTGCCTTCCTCTTCACAGGCCTTGGAGAAGTACTGCCGGACGGATGCCGGCTTCTCGGGGATCCAGGATGTATACAGCAGCAGGCCCAACCACGACAACAAACAGCAGAGCTTCTTTCTAGCCGAGACGCTGAAGTAAGTGCAAACCTGGCCCATGTCCTCTGGTGGCAGCATGGCTCCTCCTGGGACAGGGTGGGTCCCCCACAACAGCCAGGCTCTGCAGTCACAGGATGGGAGCCCACCAGGGACAGAAGGCTTGGGGCCCGGAGAGCTGCACCCCATAGGTACGACTTATCCTGGCCCTTTTTCCCCGTGCAGGGTGATGAGGCTGAGCTGGAATCCAGCCCCTCAGTACTGGATGTATAACCTTGTGGCTGCTTAAGGCTGTGCTTCAGGTTCCTGGGTTTCCTGGAACCCTGTCCTCCTCTGTAAAATGGGAATAATAATGACAATGGTGATATCCACATGGGTCACTGTGGTTAATTTTCCCTCCTATGATTCTGCAGCATGGCTGCCTGGTTTTCCTGGGGTGGGAGGTAGCACCTTGTTTCCCTGGTGCTCCCCCAAAGCAAGCCTTTGAGCTTTCTCTGGCATGGTTCCTCCCAGGAAAATCCCCTTGCCCCAAAGCTAAAGTCCAGGAGTCACAACCCCAGCGCTGTAGCACCCTAAGGTGCACTGGAGGGTGGACTCTGAGGAGTGCACATCAGAGTTTGGACAGGGGCAGCTCTCAGGCTACCCTGCAAAGAAGGAGACTCAGGGGCCTCTAAGGTCGTAGCAGGGCTCCCTAAAGGCCCGGGCAGGTGAGGTTGCAGGATGTGTAGAGTGGGGGCCCAGGCAGAGTCAGGAGTAAACAGGTCCCCCTGACCCCAGCGCTCAGTGCTATCCTGGTCATCCATGGTGTCCTCCCCTGGTACCAGCTTCTGAATACTTGTCAGGTACCGGCCCCCCTGCCTTAGTATAGGCCTGTCTCAGGCCCCCAAGAATCCCAGGCCCACCTTCTCCCAGCACTGACGGCTGTGTCTTGCTCCCTGCCTCCTGGCTGCAGATACCTCTATCTTCTGTTCTCTGAAGATGACACTTTCTCACTGGAAGACTGGGTGTTCAACACTGAGGCCCACCCACTACCCGTGAACCACTCAGACAGCTCCAGCCAGGCCTGGCACCAACACTGACCCTGGCCCTGCCACTTGGGTGCCCCAGGGATGCCTTGCCTTTTCAGGATTCGGGACTGTTCCCAAAGGGATTGGGAACCCGGGCCCCATCCTGGGCAGACCCTGGACAGATGTGTCAGACAAGCCACTTCTTTTCCTCTGTGAGGAGACAGGACTTGGAGATGCAGCAATGTCAGATAAGGGCCACAGCCGCACCAGGCCCAAACATTCCTTTCTACGGAGAATTTCTACGAAACCCACTCACTTGCCATTCCAGGGCCAAAGGACCAGAGGTTTGCATAGTGATTCTAGGCGTTTGATTCACTTCCTTTTGGTTTGGGGATTTTTGTTTTTGCTTGATTTTGCCTTTTCCTCACAGTTGAGTTTTATTACTGTTATAAATAGTTGTTTCTTTTTTATTCCTGGTACCAAAAAATAATAATAATAAATACATAAATATAGTTTTAAAAAATCATGTGCTTTCTAAAATGGAGCCAGCCTAATCAAGGACACCTTAAAGTGTTTGTGCAAATACAACCCTGACCCTATTATCTATATTTTTTATACCTTTTACCCACCATTTACTCTACATTCAATTATGTGTCACTTACCATATAATTTGAGGAGGGGTTCCCCTTTGATTTAGGCCTCACTAGTACTATTTTCATTATTGTAATGGAAAAGTATGTGAACTAGAATAAAGGAGTTTATTGAATAAGGAATAAGATTGGGCTCATTGCACATCAGTGACTCCTTGGGAAACCACTGCAATGTGATCATCAGAAGAACCAACTGGCAGTTGATTTATTTAAGGTATAATTTACTAAACAATTCCAAATTCTATTCCTTCCCGTTCAGTTGTCTAACGTATTCAGGAAGTGTGAGGCCAATCCATTAGATATGGAGTTGGAGATTTACACTCAGGTCGAGGCTTAGAAGAAGCCCAGAGAGGCGCCACAACTTGCCCAAGCCACGCAGCCAGTAGAAGGCAGAGATGAGCTTGCCCCTGGGCCTCCTGACCACCAGAGTCCTTTGTTCATCCCCTCATCGTTCAACAGATGCTTGGTGAGCACCTGCAGTGGACCAGATGCTGGGCGCAAAGCCAGGGACACAGCTGAGAGCGATAGTCATAAGCCCTGGAATCAAGAGACAGATGATATAGGTAACCTGCAGATAGATGAAACAGCCACATGTTGAGGAAATGCTACAAAGGAGACGACAGATGGGGCTGGGCCAGCAGTGGCCAGGATCTTTCTTAGGGGTCAGGGAGGACTTCTCTGGACAGGTGACCTGTGAGCCAAGACTTAGATGAGCAGCAGGAGGAGTATCTGGCAGCAGGACGAGCATCCCCCAAGCCCAGAACCTCCTCTTCCCTCAGTGCATGCTGCTGCTGCTGCCTGGTGGAGGGCCTGAAACCAGAGGCCATCTCCAGGGCAGGACCTCACCCGCACCCACACTTGGCACTTACCCACACTGCTGAAGGTGCAGGATAATGCCGAGCCCTTCCCCTCGCTCTGCTGCTTTCTTCTGGCTCTGTTCCTGAACTTCAGTAGTCCTTGGGGTGTTGGGGCTCTGGGAAGGTGAGAAGGAATTTTAAATCCCTGCTGTGTGAACCCAGGCAGCTCACATCACCTCTCTGGGCTATTCATCAAGCAGAGGGAGAACTTACACCTCCCGAGGTCACTATGAGAATAAGTTGGGTGCTCCTAGTGTTCTAGGGGTGCAAGAGCTGCTGCTTCCTTGTTCTGGAGGCTTGGACACCCTCAGAATATCCTTGAGAAGAGCTGTGGGCGCACAGCCCTTATAGCAGGAATCCTGGCATTCAATAAATAAGTCTCTGAATGATTGCTGGGCATCAGGGCCATGGGCTTCTGCAATCCCCTGCATAGACTTAAGACAAAAAATTCACTGCACAAACAAGGCAGGAAGGTTAGGAAGTTGAGATGAGCAGAAAAAAATCATTTGCCATCCTACGTTCTGAAATGAATACTGTTATATTTTATTCTAGACCTTTTTCTATGAATATATAGAATATATATTTTGCAAACACAGTATCATCCTATGCATACTGTTTTCTTATAATCTGCTTTTGCATTTAACTATATATTGTGAATCTCTTTCCATGTCAACAAATACACGTTTATGTCATTGCTGTACCTGGTTGTGTAGTATTCCATTGTGTGCTGTATCATGCTTTGTTGATCTAAGCCCCTGTTGCTGGGCATTTGGGTTGAAGTCAGTTTGACATCTTAGTTACAGATAATAGAAACCAAACCAATTCTCTATAAGCAAAAAAAGGAGAATTTATTGGAATGCTATGGCATGGCTCTTGGAATCTCAAGAAAGAGTAAGCAGCCAGATCAAGAAGGACCAGAAGCCAGGCTTGGTGATACATCCCTGTAATCCCAGAACTCCTGGAGGCTGAGACAGAAGGATGGTGAGTTTGAGTGTATCTTAGGCAGCTTAATGGCCTAGCAAGACCCTGTCTCAAAATAAAAAATTTTAAAAGTACTGGAGATTTAACCTAGTACAAATCCTCAGTACTGGAGAGAGAGGAGACAGAGACAGAGACAGAGGGAGGAAGAGAGGAGGATAAGGAACAAAGGAAAGGAAGGAAGGAGGGAGGGAAAGAAGGAAGGAAGAAAAGAAAGAAAAGAAAAGAGGGAGAGAGAAAGAAAAGAGGAAAAGACCAGAAAGAAGATTTGGTGGCCATGGATACTGCAAAAACCAGACAATGACCTGAGCATTGCTAAATCCAGAGTTTCCAGATCCTACTGTATCTCCTTTCCATGTAGTCTGGCCTGAGTCACAAGCTTGTCCCTAGCCAAGGTCAGGGCCAACATCTTGATTGACAGGTCCACCAAGATCCTGTGCAATAGGTGACAAGCTATTCCCCGGAGGCAAAAATGAGGGTTGGTACCAAAAGAAGGGTACTGCATGCTGGAGAGGAAAACAGAGCGTTGTGACCTGCTTCGATCTCACTCATATCATAAAGCATTACGAAGTTCAGCATTTCACCCTTGTCCAATGATTTCCTTAGTATTCACTCCTAGACTCTGCCTCCTCTCAAAGCCATTGTGCAGTTCCACAAGGCCCCAGGCTCCCTGCTGGGCCCATGCCACTGTCCCCCTCCCTTCTCCCTAGCATCCTTGTCCTCTGCTTTATCGCTGGGAGCAACTTGTAAAAATGAATATTTTAAAAGTTGTCCTCCAGGAGGGCCCTTGCAGGTGGAGAAGTGTCATCCTTTCGGCAATTTAACTCCATGCCAGGGATAAAAATAAGTAAGGCCCTAGGTAGGCTGAGCGGAGAGCGGCAGGGAGGGCTGAGTCATCCGCCCTGAAGGTAGGAGAGAGCTGCGCGCTCAGCCTCCAGACCTCAGCCTTCCCTGCAGCCGCCTCTCCTTCCCAGCCGGCCCAGCACAGCTGCTGGCCTCCTTGAAGCCAAGGATGGAACTACATTATGCACCTGCTTTCTTCATCGATGGGCTTGATGCTGGTTCCTTTCCAAAAACCTTCACTGCCACCTGACTTCAGGCACTGAGCCCCACTGAGTGGCACAGCCCTAGGACAGGCAAGTTCTGTTCCAGGTGCCTCTCTTTAATGATTGTGCGTGTATTCAGACCCACCAAATACAATAGGAAAAAAAGTAAAACTGTAAAATCTGATTTAAAGGCAGCATCATGAGATCAGGATACGATTCTCAACCAGGCGCAGCGGCATCAACCTGTAATCTCAGCTACTGGGGAAGCAGAGGCAGGGGGACTGAGAGTTCAAAGCCCAGCCTTGGCAACTCTGCAAGACCCTGTCTCAAAATTTTTTAAAAATGTTAAAGGGCTGGGGACCCAGCTCAGTGGTAGAATTGCCGAGCATGCTCAAGGCCTTGGTTTGATCCCACCAACTCCTGAAAAAAAAAGAGCAAGTGAGCCAGGCATGGTGATGCACACCTTGGGAGGCTGAGGCAGGAGAATTGCCATGCATTCGAGGCCAACCTGGGTCACACAGTGAGTTCAAAACCAGCCTGAACTACACAAAGAGACCCTGTCTTAAAACAAAACAGAAGAAAAAGGAAAGAAAGAAACAGAAGAAAGAAAAGTGGGAGGCTAAACCTAGAGGATCACAAGTTGGAGCCCAGCCTTCGCAACTTAGCAAGACTGTTTCAAAATAAAAATTTAAAGAAGTCTGAGGTAGTGGCTCAATGAGAAGACCCTGGGTTTATTCTACAGTACACTCCCTCCCCCAAAAAAGAATAAAACTTTTTTCTGCTCCCTTTGCCTGGGGAGATAATATGCCCCCCACCGCGGGGTGTGGAGAGCATTATCTCCCAAGGCTTTTCCGAGGGTCTGGACTTGGAAGTCTTCGTGGCTCACATGACACAGAGCGCTGGGCTCTCTGTGACTAATGCTTACTCATGCTGCCCGGGGTGGGGTACTGAGGCTATTCCTCGCCTCTGAAAATATCTGTTTGGTTTCCTATATTTGGAGCCTTAGTTTGATCCTGCTCAGCCTGTCTCTTAAGCCAGAGCTTCTCAAACTTGAATACTTACATGAATCTCCTGGGGACCTTGTTAAAAATGCAGGTTCACATCCAGCGGGTCTGGCACGGAGCCCAAGCTTCTGCTTTTCTAACAAGCTCCCCGGAGACACCGGTGCTGCGGTCCCGGGACCACACTTTGAGTACTGAGGCCTCGATGAGTGGCTCCTCCTTTGCTTTCTGCCCTTTATTTGTGTCCCTGGAGCTGTACCTGATCCAGAGCGGAGGAGTGGGGCTCAGGTGTCGGTGTGCGTTCTACAGGCATGGTGGCTGCAGGGGCACTGATCCGGAACAGGTGTGCCTGCCACCTGCGTCCTCGGCTTCCCCTCCACCAGGACTTCAGGACAAGACGGAAGCGGGTGGTGGAGGCTCGGAACAAAGCTGCCCAGTGGGACTTTCTGCAGATTCGTGCTGTCCGGTAGGGTAGCTGCATGTGGAGATGGAGCTCTTAAAATGTCACAAGCGTGACTGAGGAACTAAATTTTTAATTTTATTTCATTTTAATTAAATTTAAATAGCCATGTGTGGTTCCTGGCCTCTGTTTAGGCAGCATGGAATTAGAGCTTTGAATGCAAGTGCCCTGCCCATCCCCGGATGGTCCCTGCACCACCTACATCACTACAAAAATAGTCTCAGAACAAGATATATTGTGTGGGGACTCAAGGATTCCCTCAGACACACCTGGTTATTTTTGTGTTTATTCCAGCCCCGGACTGTTTCCTGCACAAGGCCCTGCTTTGGTTTGGGCTTGGCTTCTCTCACCCACAATTTACCTGCTGGCGGATGCGTGTAGGTCAGGCTGAAGGTTGAACAAGGAGACAGCAGGCAAGCCCAGCCTCTGAAAGCAGCTGGAGTTGCATTCAGCCCTGCAGCACCTTTTCCCCAGGCTGTGTGGCCTCAGACAAGCCCCTTCACCTCTTTTGAGTTCTGCTTCTCCATCTGTGGAAATGGAGTGATTTTCCAAGCTTAATCGAGTCCCCATCCAGTAGGAACGCAATGCCTCGTAGCAATGATTGGTATCTTTACTATGTGAACTTCTTTATAAACTGTAAAACCTCGCATAAACGTAAGGGAAAACACTGCCGTCAGAAATTCTCCTTTTTAAACAAAATGCTCTGAAACTTAGAAGAAACTACATCAACCAGGCCCAGGAGACAGCAAATTCTCCAAGCAATAAATCTGAACGTTTTCTGCTTTTCACATTGAGCAAGCATTTTGCCGTTAGCCCAGAATCTACAGACATCGGGAAATTGGGATGAAGATTTGTTGACTGTCGAGGGATTTGATTCCAGGGCCAGTCTGCTCGGTGGAGATGTCTGGGCAGGGGCTATGGGCTTGAGGCGCCTCTGCTGGGGGTTCAAGGCCCCGGGTTCATTCCTCGTCCTTCCTAGAGCTTCGGGAGACAGCGAGGCAGGAAAAGCTGGCTCCATTTACAGAGGAGGAAAGTGAGATTCAAAGAGGCTGCTTAGGGAAACCTATGTCCCTGGCCTCTGACAGTGTCTACTGTGGTCTCCCTGTCACCCCCATGCCTTCATCTCCCCACCCTTGCAGAAATGTCCCCAAGTTTGGGGTGGCCCTGGTCCCACCCATGACATGGACTCATGGCAGTTGTCCCAAACTAATTAATAGATCCCCTTTGCTCTCAGAGGTGCTCCTGTTTGGACGACATATTATTTGGCTCCCTAGGTGAGAACCAAAGTGACGCCAACATTTCTCCCAGAAGCCTCTGGTACTCTGGGTAATGATAAAGCCCAGCCAGGAAGCACATGCAAATAGCCCAGTCTTTCCTTTGGAAATCAAGCTGGACAGTCCCCATGGCCCCCATATACCTTCACCTTCATGTCCTTCTTGGTGCTGTGCCTCTTGCCTAGACTCCACCACTGCACTGTCACCTCGTCCAAAATGTCTTCCTCAACTCCTCCCTGCTCCTCCCTTGACCCAGGCTGAATAAGTCCTTTTACCTGGCTTCTCGTTGTACTCCAGAAAATTCAGGTTTGCATGGGCCACGCCTCCAGAGTGAAGGTTCTAAGATGCCAGGAACTTTGTCTTCTTCTCTTAGTGTCCCCAGCATGTTGTAGACAGAAATAAAGGTCACACTGGAGATTTGGGGATTAACCATTCTCCTGGCCTCCTTTCAAGTTGTAAGCGGTTGAGAACGGACACGGGAACCAGGTAGGAAAATGATTACCTATTGTATTGCTGGGTCTTGGCTATCCTTGTGTGAGCTGATGTAGAGTCCAGAAGGCAGGGGGCGTGGGACTGGTTCATTCCATTAAGGAATAGGAAGGCCCTGGTGACATGAAGCACAATAATGCCAGTCACAGTGGCCTCCTTCCCTGGTGAATGCAATGAGGTTACTGGATCTCGTCCACGGAGTCCCCACCTATCCCATGGAGAGGGAGAGACATAGGCCAAGTGGGTAAGTCTCCAGGCCTGGGACCAAGATGCAGGTTAGAGGAAACGGGGTCTCACAAACAGACCCCTCAACCTTCTCCTCTCAGCCTTTGGGTTCCTTGCCAAGCCTTGCAGGCATCCAGGAGTGTGGCCATCACCCCCAAAGAGTCATCCAGTCTTGACTCAGGAAGCCCCTTCCTAGATGGCCACAACTCCCTTGGGTGTTGCCAGAGAATGAGGCTGGGGCCTTGCTGTAGCCCCAAGAAAGGGACATTGGTGGATCAGGGTGATCAGAATGTGGACCACATAGCCCAGGTATAGAAATGCACATTCTGGAGACCTGCTGATTTGGTGGCTCCTGGGTACCCAGTGGTCTGTGTCCACACAAGCAACCAGGTGATGCCAGTACAGCTCAGGTGTGGGGCTGAGTCCCTGATCATCTGCACAGCCACTGGCACCCCAAACACATTCCCCATGGGAGCTGTTCCCCCTCCTTTTTACTCCAACCTCCACTCCCTGAGACTCCTCAGATACCCCGTGATGAGTGAAATAAGAAAACTGCCCCACGTTTGAACAATGGGAACACCCTCCAGTCACATTTCTTTCCTCAAAAACAAATATAAATTTGTGGTGAAATCTTCTTCACTATGAAAACTGAAGTCCAAAGAAACTGGGTTAGTCACCTTCCTGTCACTGGGACAAAATACCTGACATACACAATTTAAAAGATGAAAGGTTTATTGTGACTCATGGTTTCAGAGGATTCAGTCCATGGTTAGCTGGCTCCAAGGCAGAAATGCCATGGCACAGAGGTGTGACACAGCACCTGCCCAGCAAGCACATGGTCCTGAGTTTGATTCTCAGTACCAAAAGAAGAAAGAAAGGTGTGACAGCAAAATTACTCACCTCATGGCAGCCAAGAAGCATCAGACAGAGGGAAAGACCCAGAGAGGAAGGGGCTAGGGATAAGATTTTCTTCAAAGACACATCCCCAGTGACTGACTTCCTCCTCTCAGCTACTTTCTCATTGCTGGCACAAAATACCCAGAAAACAGAGGGAAGGTTTATTTTAGCTCACAATTCATAGAGGTTTCAGTTCATAGTCAGCTGGTTGCAAGACAGGGCAGCATGGCAGAAGGACATGGCAAAGGAATCCATGGCAAGGCAGGCAGGGAGCATCAAGGCTTTCTTCTTCTTTCTCTTTTTATTCCATCTACACTGGTTGTAACCCACACCCGAAGTGGATCTTCCCTCTTTGCTAAGTCCATCATCCACACCCAGAACTATGCTAAACCAGTCAGTGGACTAATCAGTGTATACCCACGATGCAGTCACTCCCAAAACCCCACCTATGAGAGCATGAGACTTTGTGGGGGACATCTAACTATAAGCCATAACACTCCACTGAGTCCCCTCCCAATAGCCCATTCAGCTGTGAACTCATCAGTGGGGTAATCCATTAAAGAGGTCAATACTCTCAGGATATAATCAACTCTCCAGGTTCCACCTCTGAACACTGCTGTACTAGGGTTTGAACACCTCAAAACATGAGCCTTTGGGTAACACCATATCCAAATCATAATGCTGACATCCAAACTCTTCTTTCTTTGCTTTATATTCCATTAAAATTATCCAGGGGCTCCCTGGATGTCAGGGGCCCTCCTTGGTTATAGGGGTTCCTGTAGCTCCAGCCGCCTCCTGGGCCACGTGTCCTCCTTAGTATGGCCCTTTCAACTCCTCCACTGTCAAGTTAACCTGGTCCCTATGTCACAGGCTAGAATGGGCCCTTCCTTAAATGATAATGGAAATTAAAACTAAAGTGACAGCAGGGATTTATATGCAAAAGCTTTAAATGCAAGGTGAGAAAAGATGAAGAAAGGACTCCAGCTGTAGTAGCAGGAGGGGGCACACTGGTGAGGGGGCTCGGAGCAGCCCATCACTCACAGTTTTGTGAGGTACTTGTAGTGGGCTTAAGGTCCAGTTCATGGTTTTGTAGCTCAGTTTGAGTCCTCATGACTTGGGGTCAGTTCAGTTCCCGTGGAGGTATCCTCATGATTTAAGGGCACTTTCAGTCATATGAGGCTCTGCTGGAACCCAAGGTGATTATGAGTCTAGGGCAATGGACACTTCGGGGCGTGGGTGTTCTCAGTCTTGAAGGGCAGAGAGATAGGCTAGGTAGACTGAGGGGTAACTGACCTAGTTTTGCCAACATTTAGACAGATACTCCCTCACTGACTAATGTGCCCATGTGCAGAGCTGAGAAAGCTTTGACCCAGAGTTTTACAGAATGAAGGTCAAGCTTTGTTCTGCTTTTAGTGTCGGGCATTTATAGGCCCAAATGGAGAGTAATGGTTTTCAGCAAAAACTACTGTTAAGTCCCTGACTGCCTCAGAAGAAAACACAAAGGCTACTTGTAATGAGTAACACATTGAGGACCCAGGAGTTCATCTCTGTCCCTATGGCAGTCTCTGATTAGGTCATGACTGTGTCACCAAGCTTCCAGAGCATCCTCAGACAGGAAAAACCTTAGCACCAGGCCCAGGTTGGAAAACACAGCCAAATTCTCTGCCCCAGCAGCTATTGCAGCAAAATGACAGTCTAGAGACCAGACAATCCAGACGCATGATGTCCTCACCATTCGGGCCAGAGTGGGTACAGAACTGAACAAGGCATAGAAACATGTGGCCTACCTGTCCCTGGGGTCAGGCGATGCAGCATCCAGGAGGCCACTTGTTCCACGTTCTGCCTTTTCTCAGGGAGGCAGACCTTAGAGATGCTCATCTTCTTGCACAGTTTAGAAGATTTCAGCTGTGGCTGTCCTGTCTTGGGACCTGCATGGGCCACTTTCTCCCCCAGGTGCCGAGTCTACGCCTTTGGGATGTCTAGGTCCCTTTACACCACCTCTGTTCGCTGGTGCTGCCTGGGTGTGGGCTCTGTCTGGCTCACGGCCCCCACCCGTCCTGGCAGCAGGGCCTGTGTATGTAATCACTGTCTCCTCGCCGGAGAGTGGCAACATCCCTGCTTTTCTCTCTGCTCTTCAGCAGCCTGCAGGCACCACTGCTTCCAGTCACTGCTCTGGAATCCTCCAGCCTTTGTAACTCAACAAGGAACCATCTGGCTTTCCTCTTAGCCAGGCAAAGGGCAAGGGCCTAAGGCTGCAGCTATGAAGGAGACCAAGTTTCTGCCTCCGTGGCTCTCGAGCTACGGGCAGTGGGAGGTTGGTACAGAAATACAAACTCTTCCCTCAGCAAAACAAGATGCTGTGGTCACAGGAAGTGCTAGGGAGATCACAGAGGATGGAGGAACCTGGGGGAGGACCCTGGAAAGGCAGAGGTCAGGGTCAGCACCCAGGGAGCTGTCTGCAGGAAGGGCAGTGCACAGGTGCAGAAGTAGGAAAGTATGGACCAAGTCTGCGGAACAGGAAGGCAGGGAGCAGGCGGCAGAGTGCTCCTCTGTGGGCTTCAGAAGACAGTGGAAAGGCCTGAGTCCCATGGTGCCTGGCGAACTGGGCTAAGGCTTTCATCTTAATCCAAAAGCAGTGAGCAGCCAGAAAGGATTTAAAGCAGGGGCTTGAGACAATCCACCTTATATTTCTGAGTTTCCTCTGACTCCTGCATGGAGAGACTAGGAATTCTTTTCCCTGACGTGTGTCTCAGTGGGAAGCCTCCCTTGGCTTAACAGCCTGTGCCCCAGGGGCACCCTAGGGACCCAATACCCTCGGCTGAGCCTCCTTCGGGCTTCCAGAGCCTGGGAGACTCTGAGGGCACCCGAAACCTTCCCGTTGACCCTCTACCCGCCAGCCCTCCTCCCACCCCCTCGCGTCACTCCACTCCTCAGCAGCCCCAGCTGCAGCAGCTCTTTTCCTTTGCCAGAACCAAGACCGCAGGCTCTTTTTCTTCCCATGATGAGCCCTGCTGGACTTGTAGCAGGTATGACATCGGTGAGTTCCCGGGTCCGTCAAAAGCAAATACTACTCAAATCATACTCTGTGTACAAGGTACCAACCTTCCAGAAGTGTCCCTCAGAGGGCTGGGTTCTCCCTGTGTCCCATGGGCTGCACCTCCATCCCTGTGCCACTCTCTGGGTGCCTCCTCTAGGGTCACCATCTGGTCACTGTCCCTGTCCAGAGCTTATCTGATCACAAAGGATCCGGCCCGCTGGCGCCCTCTGTGGCTGTTGGGGGCCTTTCCTCAGGGAGGAAACCGGCTCACCTGCTGTCTGAGAGCTTGTGAAGTTTATCTAAGCACCTGGGCCCTCTCCCACTGATGCATAATTAAAATATCCCCGTTCCCTCTCTGGAGGGAAGCAGCCAGGAAGTATTTTCCTCCCCGTCCCTTTCATCTTCGTCTCCAGACGTCAGCCTGTCTCCCGGGAAAATCCCTCCCCACTCCAGCTCCTGCTCCTGCTCAGCCAGCCTGTCTGCTTGGGCCTGACTTCTGTTTTTCCATGACTCTGAGGTTTCAAATCAGTCCCATTTCTCCTTGAGTCTCTTTTTTGTTTTGTTTTGGGTTTTGTTTGAGGTACTGGTAATTGAGCCCAGGCCCTTGTGCATGCTAGGAAAATGCACTAGCACTGAGCCAGAACCCAGCGCTCTCCTCTCCTTGAGCTTTTTTTTATTTTCTCTCCTTTTTGCAAGTACTGAAAATGGAACCTAGAAATTTCATACTCCCTGCTTTTTTAATTTTTATTTTGAGATAGGGTCTCGCTAAGTCACTAAGTTGCCCAACTGGGCTCAAACTTGTGATCCTCTTACTTCAGCCTCCCAGAGTCCTGGGAACAAAGGTACGTGCCACATGCCCACCTTCCTTGAGCTTTTGTTTTGTTTTTTGAAAAGAATAAAACAAAACTATGAAACGAAATGAAACAAAACAACGGAACAATATTGGATTTCAAAAACAAGATGGTAAGAAATAAACCATAGTTACTGTAATGCACATTGTTATCCTCTAAATAGATGCCCAGACCACCAGACACAGGCATGAAAGGTAAACACTAAATTGTCTCTTTACTTCAGTTGCTATCATTTCAGAAATTTCAGGTGTGCAACTTCTGATTTATTTTGTGTCTATGTCTTCTGGACTTGTTCCGAGTGGGCTGGAGGGCTGAGATTGTACCCTGCTTTTTTGTCCTCTGATCCAAGATTCCCAGGTTGGCAGCTCATCGACGTTCCCCCACCCCCACAGCAGGGCCTTGGACGTCCCCCCACCCCCACAGCAGGGCCTTGGGGGTGCGTGGCTTCTCCTGGTGGCAGGGGTGGGCATGGCCTCTTTTCCTCTGGCCCCCAGCAGCTGGCTTATAGAAAGATGGGGGTGAGGGGGGCCTCCTCTCCTCTCCTCGTCTCTCCTGCAGGCCCAGGGTGGCAGGCTGGGGGGATATTTCTTTTTAATAAATTGACCGTTATATTTCTAAAGTTCTGAAATGGCCAACAGACCATAGAAAGATATACCTTTACGCTCCTGCCTGAAATCCCTCAAACTTTTAAGTAAACCTTTAAAAACTTTTTTGATAAACGTAGACGCAGTAGTGTATAAAGTATACACTCCTTGCTTGTCCCAGTGGAGGAATGTTGGCCTGTGTCCGCCCCCACCTCCTCCATCAAGACTGAGAATGTTCCCTGTTCTGGGCACTCAGAAAACTCCTTCCTGCAACATGTCTTTGAATTATAAAACTCCCACAGAAGTGTATCTGCACAATGTAACATTATTCACGTATAAGAAGAAGGAAATTTTATTATTTGCAGCAACATGGATGGAATAACTGTGGAGCCCAGAGGCGTCGCAAATGGACACTTCGTGTTCAGCATCATGGGAACAGAGGCCTGGGCCAGCTGGGCCCAGCTGCCCCCAGCTGCCTCAGGCCTTCCGTGAGACCAATACTCTGGCCCACCCTCAGCCAGTGGGGGGCAGCAGGGACGTTTTTCCAAGCT
Source organism: Dasyprocta punctata (assembly GCA_004363535.1). Taxonomy (NCBI): domain Eukaryota; kingdom Metazoa; phylum Chordata; class Mammalia; order Rodentia; family Dasyproctidae; genus Dasyprocta; species Dasyprocta punctata. The sequence goes on along the minus strand of RJWM01007722.1, from coordinate 11,650 downwards.
CCTTAGTCGGGGGAGGATCCCTTAGCAGAATTAAGTACTAGCTAAGTTTCCTGGGGGAGATTTTGGAGCTGGTCATTGAGTACCAAAATCCAAAAGAATTTTTCCTTTCTATGTAGTCATCCTGCTTTGGTCCTCACACTCATCTGGGACTGCAGGATGCGACTCGAAAACGTCAAGATGGCAGAGCTCCATGCACGCTAAAAAACGTGGACTTGACATTTGAGGATGTCCCAAGGGTGAGAGTGTGGCCTGGGCAGATGGTGTTGGATTCACTGTCCCAGATTTTGCTCGTCATGCTTGCACCTTTGGGGCCAAGGCGAGAAGGGTGACAAGCCACCCTGCTCTGCTCAGCACTGACAGGCTACTGGGATGTGAGACACTCAGTCTTAAAGCAGAAGCAGCAAAGTCCAAACCAAGACGAGCCGATCAGGGATGAATGATGCTTCTGCTGCTTTGAGCTGCTTTACCTCATGAATCCTGACCTTGGTTGCGCCTTTCCAAGTTTGAACCAGAGACGGGGAGGGGAGGGCTTTCTCCTGACCACGCCAAAGCTTCTGTGCCCTTGTTATACACCAGATGCATTGTTACAAATGATCTCTTCCAAAGTAAGACAGAGAAAACTTGGTGGAATTTTTTTAAAATATATTTTTAAATTTTTAATTGACACATCATAATTATACATATTTATGAGGTACAATGTGGCATTTTGATCCATGTATATAATGTGTAATGATCAGATCACATAATTGGCATATCTATCACCTCAGACAGTTATCATTTCGTTGTGTTGGGAACATTCAAAATCCTTTCTATTAGCTATTTTGAAGTAATTAATTGCTGCCAACCAGAGAGCCTACCGTGCTACACAACGTTGGGAGCTATTTCTGCCATCCAATAGCACCACTGTACCCACGAACCATCCTCTCTCCAGCCCTCCTTCTCCCACACCCTTCCCCGGCTGATAATCACTACTCTCAACTTCTGTGAGATCAACTTTTCAGCTTCCACAGATAAACGAGAATATGCAGTATTAGTCTCTTGGTGCCCGATTCACTTCACTTAACATAATGTCCTCATCCAGGAACAATTAAAAATGTCGCCGAAGCCAGGGAGGCTCAGACAGGGACCCAGCAGCCTTTCCTGACATGAACAAACAAATCTATCTCTGCAAAAACAGTGCAAGAGCCAATAGTGCAAGAGCTTGCTGGGACCCTTAAAACCAATCTACTTTCTACCTAATTGGTGCCCGGCCCAGTACCTGTGAATCCAGTCAAACCACTCAATGCTGCAAGGCCCAGCGGCCTCTGTGCTCACGGAGGTCAACAGCTACTCTCATCTCTCTCCTTCGATGATCTCATGGAACCTGTGGCTTTCAGGATCATTTGTAGGCTGGCCACACCCAAATTCACAGCACAGCCCTCCCCCCACCTTTCCCTATAGCTCACAGCACACAGATGCTCTTCACACCTCCTTTTCAGTGTCCCTACGAGAGTGGCTCAGTCAGGCTGACCGCATCAGGGTTTCTCCCCTGCCCCGGGCCCGCGAGGCTCCCTCTCCCTTGAGATGACACCACCAGCCAGCTGAGCTCAGACCCAAGTGGATACTGTCTCTCCTCTCCCTGCCCGCCTTGGGCCATCAGCAAGTCTCAGCTCTGACTCCAGCAAGTTCCCTGTTCTTCCAACCTCTCAGAGTGTCCACACCACCGCAGCCCAGCCGTCATCTCCCACCGGAGACCACAGCAGCCTCTGACTTTCCTCCTGCCTCTCCTGTTCCCAGGCAGCAGGAAGGTCCTTTAAAAAAAGTTTTCTTGCAATGTCATTTGTATGCCACAAAAATCAAACCATTTAAAGTATACAATTAATGGGGTGGGTTTTTTCTTTTCCTTCAATATACTCACGGTTGCATAACCATCAACATAATCTAATTTTAGAACATTTTATCTCCCAGAAATTTGAGCCAGGCATGCTTGGCACATGTTTGTCATCCCAGCACTGCAGGAGACTGAGACAGAAGGATTACAAGTTTGAGCCCAGTTCCAGACACACAGTAAGTACTTTGTTAAGGCCCACCTGGTCCAGGCATGCTTATGCTATTCCTGCCATGGCACTGGAAGCCTCAGTTTCCTCAAGTGACCAAATGCTGGTCTCATCACCGACTGCAGAGGTGTTGGGGTTAGATTTGGGGAAAATCAGCTCCCTCTTCAGTGCTTGGGATCACAGCATAAACACCAAACAGCCAAAGGGCCTTTTCATTGACTCCCTGCCCTGGTAGAGCTGGAGTGGAAAACTGGAGAGCAGCACCCCCTGCAGGAGCGAGGCTCTGCTAGGTGAGTCTCCCCTGGGAAGCTGGGAAGCAGAAGAGGCTACGGGAGGGAGGGCAGGCAGGGGTACCTGTATGTGGGGAGTGGGGGCAGGGTTCGAGACAGAGCCCCCAGGCTGCTTACTGTGGTGCAACCAGGCCAGGCCCTAATCCTCCCCAGGAGACAATGTCACCGCCACTGTTTACTAACACCCTCCGTGCAGTGAGGAGTGTGAAATCAGGACCCCTCCACCTCCCAACAGAAGCAGGGGCCCTAGCAGTCTCCAGGGCATCATGTGGCAGAACGTCTCTCTTCTGGTAACTCCCTTTGCCTCAAGCATAAAGTCCAGGTGTCTCTCCAGCTGTCCAGAGTCCGAGCCTGTCTTTCCCGCCTCCTCCTCTCCTTCCTCCTCTGGAGTCTCTCTGCTGGCATCCGCTGCAGTAACCCACGGCTACTCCATCAGGCCTCATGCCACTGGGCCTTTGCCTCTGCTGTCCCCACATGGTGGGACTGGTGACCTCCTGAATGCAATGCTCTGGGCAGCCTCTCTTGAGCCCTGCTGACAGAGTAGTTGCCCCAGGGAAGGGAGTGCAGGACCCACTGACTCATCTGAAGGAGCAGAGACTCTTTTATTCTTTGTTCTGCCAGTTCCAGAACGAACTGAACAGACCATTTATTAAGACCCTTGATAGCCGGGCGTAGTGGCACACGCTTTTAATCCCAGCACTCGGGAGGCTGAGGTAGGAGGAGCATTGTGAGTTCAAGGCCGGCTTGGGCTAGAACATGAGCACAAGGCTGGCCTGAGCTACATAGTGCAACCGTGCCTCAAAAAATCAGGGCTGGGTGTTTGGCTCAGTGACTTAAGCGCCTGTCTGGCAGGAGTGAGGTTGTGAGTTCAATCCCTGGTGCCGCAAAAAAAAAAAAAAAAAAGACCCTTGATAAACATATTGATGAATAAATATGTTCCCTGCTAACCTGTGAGGTCCCCAAAGATATGACTAAAATGTCATGTGCCTTATAGTATCCACTTCCAATGCTGCCCCTGTCCCCACTGTGAGAGGAATAGGTTGCCCAAGAGATCCTGCAGGGCCACCCCTGGCCAGAACCTCCCTGCTGGCCCATCCTCTCCAGGCTTTGTGCTCCTCAGGGTCCGGGTTTGGAGGTGAATCTTTCTGGTTCAGGGAACCAGGCTCTGCTCTACTGTCAGGGACCAAAGCTGCCATCTCCTCAGAGCTAGCCGAAGACCCACCCACCAGCCAAGGCGTCCCGAGCCAAGTCTCATAACCCATGCCCCACTTCCCCCACTCTGAGAGGCCCCCCCATGCCCTGCAAAACCCAGTAACCTCTCCTTTCAGCCTTGGGCTGCAGAGACCAATGGGGTGGTTGTGTGCAGTAACTAAAAGTAATCTAGCAAAGAAAACTCCCCTCGTTTATTTTCCAGAGAACTTGGTTCATCAATCTTCTCCTTCTAACTTGCTTTATGTTCTTTTAATTTTGCTTCCTGATAGAACAGAATTTGGTTTTCTAGTAGCATCTGTCCTGTGCACGCTGTCTCCAAACATTAGCAATAATGAGTTGGAAGTGGTACAATTGGAAAACTTAGGAAGCCAAAACCAGATGTCAGGTTCTTGGCGGGACTGAGGTTGTGGGACCAGAGCACAGGGCAAGGGCTGGGGCAGGCCCACCGCCCTAGAGAGTCCCCAGAAGCCACTTCTCCGCTAGCCACTGTGGAGTGGCCATCGTGTGCCAGGCCCTACGTGGATGCTGGGAGGACAGCACCCTGCCTGCACAGCACAGTCATGATTGGTTACCAAAGGACAGAAGTGGCAGCAGAGGCAAGCCCTGATCTGGACCAGCCCCTAGTAAGCCTAGGGGATGGCAAGAGTTCTGGGCTCAAACAGACTCCGTTGCCCAGTCTCACACTCCTCAGTTGAAAAAGCAGTGGGCAACTTACCTCACTCGGTGGCCTGAGAACATGAGATAACACTGTCAGTCCAAACCTGGCACACAGTAGAGCCTTGAAATCCATTGGATTACGCTGGCTTCCCAGACCTGACAGCAGCACCCACACTGACAGCTGGTTGTGACCCCCAAGGGGCACTTTGCTGCTCACTCCCCTGGGCTGAGTTCTTGTCTAGAGTTTCATGACTATGGCCTTGTCTGGGAAGAGAGCAGACACAGCCGACCCACAAGCTCTGGGGATGGATACAGTGGAAGAGAGCATGGCAGGAACCAGGGCTCCTGGAGATGGACACATAGAAAAATCCTTCGTCTGCCTCCATTCCCGAGGCCCTCCTCCGAGCTGCCAAGTGCTCTCCGGAACCGCCACTCCTGTGGCATGCCAGGCCAGCAGAGCGGAGGGTGCAGGTAACTCACAGAGGCCTGGCCACCTGCAGAGGGGCCACAGCTTCCACCCCAAGAACAGGGCCTCCTCTGCGGAGGGTCCTTCCCCCATGGGAAGCTGCCAGGGCTTCTCCACCTGTGTGGGCTTGAACAGGAAGATCCCTGCCCCCACCCCCAACCCCACCACCCCCCACCCCACCCCAGCCCCCACACCCAGTGATGAAGCCGCAGAGGTGGCCCTCCAACTGGCCCAGAAAGGACCAAGGTCTGGACTTTCTTTTCAGTTTTTCCCCTTCTTGATGCCTGCAGATGTTGCAGAAATAGTTGTGATTAGGCTGACACGCAACTTCTTGAAGCCCACCAGCTTCTTGCAACAAAGGACCCATACCCGAGGTCTCGGCCCGGGTGGAGTTCCAGGCTCCCGAGCTCTGGCTGCAGCAGCGCCTTCTTTGTTCCGTGTCCGGGTCACAGCCTGGAGCGGGGACGCGGGGACTGGCGCAGGCGTGCGGGGCTGCGGTCCAGGAAGAGGCGCGGGGCAGGGAAAGGGGCCTGCGGAGCCGCACGTCCAGACGCCAGGGGGCCCGATCCGGCCCTCGGCCCGCCTCCCGCTCTACCCCCGCCCCTCGCCGCCGCCCGCTGCCCCGCCCGGGGGCCCGTTAGTCGGCCAAGCTACTGCCATGGGCCGCACCCGGCCCGGCGAACACGGGCAGCCCAGCCCCGGCCCCGGTGGCCCCGCAGTCCCCGCCTCACAGCCCCGCCGCCGCGCGCGCGCCCTGGCGCTGCTCGGAGCCCTGCTGGCCGCTGTGGTCGCCGCTGTCGCCGCCCGGGTCTACACCCACTTCGTGCAGGCCCAGGCGGCCACCCGGCAGGTCGGAGACGCAGGGATGGGCAGAGGGAAGCAAGGGACACTGGGCAGGACGCGGGGAGGGGAAAGGACTGACCAGAGCGTGACAGGGCTGACCAGACTGCAGGGGCCACGGAGAGGGACGCCTTGGTCGGTGAACCCAGACAAAGGCGCAGAGTGGGGCTGGGACTAGAGAGGCTGGTGGGGGGCTGGTAGCGCAGAGACCTGGGGAGGGCAGGCAGGAGGGGACGATGGCGCGGCCTGGCTGAAGCAGGACCCGGAATGAGGGTGGGAGCAGACTGGGAGGGGGACCTGGAGAATGGCCCATCCAAGAAGGCCCAGAGAGGAGCAGGGACCAGCAGCGACTGGGAAAGGGGTGGGGGCTGTGGGACCACTCAGAAGTGACATTTGGACAAATGGGAAAGTAAGGAGAGAACTCAGAGGGTAAAGGAGTGCTGCATCAGGAAGCAGTTGCCTGTTTGGGTCAGGGAGATGGGAGCATCCAACCCGTGCTCACCCCAGCCCCTGCCTCCCCAGCAGGAATCCGCACTGAAGGCCCTGGGGACAGAAGGCCTCTTTCTGTTCTCTTCACTGGACACTGACCAGGATATGCGCCTCAGTCCGGAAGAGTTCAAACCCATCGCAGAGAAACTGACAGGTACAGAGAGGCTGGGGACGGACTAGGAGGAAGGAGTCTGCGGGGAGAGGGCAGCCTGCAGTGGAGGAGGATCCTGGGGACCTGGGTCCCCCCAGCCCTGACACTTCCTGGCAGGTGGCTGTAAAACTTTCTGGCTACTTCAGCGCCCCAGCCTGCCTTCCTCCTGCGTTCCCTGACCCGTGGCACTTGGGGCTGCATATCATTTTAGCGCTTCCTGTGGATTCTCTCTTTAAACCTTGCCACAACCCTAAGAGGCGGAGGTTCATGAGCCTGATGTCTGTTCTTTGGGAGACCAAGGATAGGTTCATTCATTTGCCCAAGCTAGACCCGGGCTCCAGGGCCCAGCACAGCCACAGGCATGAGGAGGAGAGGTGCCGTGTGCAGCATGACCTGACTGCAGCAGGCAGTACCTAGACAGGGGCTGTCACTGTTATTACTGGTCCGAAAGTCTGCTTAGCTGCTGGCCATTACTATCCATTTTGCCTCCTTGTGATGATTGATTTTTTTTTGTAAAGATGAGAGGCTGGAACATTCTAGAATTATAAACTGGTTCTCTTACACTCCACCACCACCTCAAGCTCTGTGTCCATTTCCATCCAATCTCTTGTGACTTTCCTCAAACTTCTGATCTTGGCACACAGTGATTATCTAGCTTGCCTGGTGAAAGTCGGTCAGTAGATGGGACAAGGGAGGAGAGAGATACCAGCACCAGAGTACCGTGTGGACTTTCTGTGTTTGGGGAATGAGCAGGGAGACTGGTCACTCGCTGGCTTAGTGGCCTCTATCACTGCTGGATGAGAAGGTCAGATCAAAATGTGGATTTGCCACAACAGCTGTGTATCCAAGTGTCGTGGGGCGGGCCGTTCTGTCATGGAAGGCGATGGGCAGCTGAACAAGTCGCACCCTCCAGCTTGGCCGTTTCCTCTTACTCTGTGTCTGCTTCTCTGAGCATCAGCACAGCCACCGACTGTCCCTTTTTGTGACCAGAGAGCCAGAGTTCCCTCATAATGACATGTTAGCAAAGTTTGTAGGTTTAGGACACTTTTAATGTTTTCATCTGAATCTCTATTAGGAGAGAAGAATTCCTCCACTGCCTCTAGTCTGTGAATGCAAAAATTTGGACCATATTTTGGGAAATCAGAGGGCAAAAAACAAGCAAATAAGTAAGCAAACGAAACCAAGCAATAAATGAAGGCAAAGAGTTTTCTCTAGCTGGTAGTTATGCATATGTTTAATGTTCTGCTTTATACTTTAAGATTCTCACAAATCATGTACAGGGATATAATTATAAATGTTACTTGTAATTCAGAAAATAACACTTTTATTAAAAAAGTCAAAGAAGTAGCAAAGCTGGGATTCTTTTTGTTACTGTTTTTGCAGTGCTGGGATAGAACTCTGCGCCATATGCATGATAGGAAAGTGCTCTACTACTGAGCTACATCCCTAGACTTTTTCTTTTTTAAAGAGATAAGTTCTCATTATGTTGCCCAGGCTGGCCTGAATCTCCTGGGCTCAAGTGATCCTCCTGCCTCAGCCTCCCAAGTAGTTGGGACTATAGGCATGTACTCCACTGCACCTGGCTAACCTGAGTATTATTCTTCATAATTACCTATGATACTAGTTTAAAAAATTGAATAAGCAGAGCAGACTAATAACCTTCCATTTTCTTTCTGCCCCCTTCCGCTCAAGTTTCCAAATCACCAAGAATTGGTGACTTATAAATACAGAAGTAATAGTGAGTTTTAGAATGGAGATTTGCATTCAGACTGGCGGGGCAGTTTCCTGATTCCTGCCTTCAGGTTCTGACTCAGTAGATTCTGGGGTGGGATCAGGCTGTCTGCATTTGAAGAGCATTCTGGGTGCCTCAGATGACTCCAGATTGAGAGCCGCTTTGAATGCACCCATTCAGCCTGCACTCTTATAGCCTGCCAGCTGGTCACCAAGGCCACCAACTGCCAGGCAGGGCTCTGTGGCTTAAACCTGCCCTGGGAGAGCGCATCGGACGAGCACCACCTGCTTCCCTGATAGAGGTGTCTCTTAGTCATCCCTTTTGAATGGGCATCCTTTCTCCCTTAAGCCTCGTGATGACTCCCTCCACACTAGAAAGATGACACTCTTGGCAGCTCCTTGAGCAGATCTGAGAAATCAAGTTTAGCCCTGGCCAGCCCAGCCCTCCTTACACAGAAGGGAGCCAGGCCACCAGGGGAACAAAGAGAAACCCATCTCGTCACCCCACACCAGTGCTCTTTCAGTGACACCAAGATACTTGATTCTCTTTTTTACTTTTGTTCTTCACTCTACTTCCCTTGACTGAGTCCGTCACAGTCCCCCAAGACCCAGAAGAGGGTCTTGACTGATTGGAGGTTTAAAACAAATCGGGCCTGGGTTTCAGTGCTGACTCCCCCAATACATAGCTGTGTGACCCTGGGGAAGTGACTTGGAGCCTCCACTTTCTGGTGTGTAAATTAAGAGTTAGTAATAATGTTATCATCCGCCTCCCAGAGCTATTGTGTAACTATAATGCAGTATGCATTGCTTGTTGCTCTGTTTTTCTTTTGTTTTGGTTTGGTTTTTTTGCAGCACCGGGGATCAAATTCACAACCCCATGCCTGCCAGCCAAACTCCCAACCCTAGTTTTTTGAGGCAGGGTCACACTATGTAGCTCAGGCCGGCCTTGCACTCACGTTGTAGCCCAAGCCGGCCTCGAACTCACAACGCTCCACCTACCTCAGCCTCCCGAGTGCTGGGATTAAAGGCGTGCGCCACTACGCGCGGCTGCTTGTTGCTCTGTTGATTGTTAACTGTTATCCCAGCTCTGCCTCTGGCTCCCTTATCCACCAGCCAGTGGGGACATCCTGGGAGAGGTGAGGGCAGGGCCTCTGCAGCCACCTGTATCTCACAGGGTCAACACCTGCAGCCAGCTATGAAGAGGAGGAGCTGCCCCTCAACCCCAGTGAAGAGACCCTCACCATAGAAGCTCGATTCCAGCCTCTGCTCCCGGAGACCATGACGAAGAGCAAAGATGGGTTCCTAGGGGTGAGTGGGGACCGGGGTGGCCCCATAGGCAGACACCTGGTGTGCTGCATTCTGAGGATGGGACTGTGCTCTCTTCCTCTGCCAGCTGCGCTCTGTGTGCCACTGTGCCAGGTCCCAGAGTGCAAGTGTGGTGTGTCCCTGCTGTCCAGGTCCACAGACCAGTGCTGATGTGGACAGAAGCAGCGCCCCTCCTCCAGGTGGAGGAGTCTGGGCTGGCTTCCTGGAGGGAGTGACATCTGGTGGAGAAGACCACGGGGTGGGGCAGGGGCAGGGGTGAAGTTAAGCCCTAGTAATGCAGCTGCCCCACTGACAGTGCTGACTGTGTGTCCGTATCTCCCTAGGCCTCTAGCAGGTGCCTAGCACCTGGCAGGTGCTCTGTTGAACTCTAGTGAAGTAGAACTAGTGAGGTTCAGCCCCTGCCAGGGAAAAAGGGCTGAGGAGCAGGAGGAGGTAGACACAGGCCAGGGTCACCAGCCTCCAAGGCCCTGTAGGTGTGCTCTGAGCACACCCCAGGGCCAAAGCCACCCCTGACCCTGCTCACCCTATACCCTGTGTCCTACCCACTCAGCTTCCTTCATGCCAGCCATCATTCCTTCCACATCTCCAGGCTTTCTTATAGGTTGTGAGCCTTCTCATTGCTGTTCCTTCAAGGTCAGAGGGCTGGTGGGGCTGGACCAGGGCACATGCAGGGTCATTCTGGTCAATGTGGCTGCAAGAGAAGTTGCCAGACAGCTGAGGGTCTGGTGGCCTGACTTTGGCTCATTCCGCAGCTACAGAACTCCCCTGCTAACTTTGAAAGAAGAGGCCCCACATTAGACCCATGCTCTCCAGGCTGGCATGGGCAAGGGGATAGGACATGGGTAACCAGAGAGAGATGGGAACAAGCAGATCAGTTCCTAGAGTGGGACGAGGCCAGGGACACAGAGCACCCGCAGCCTGGAGGATGCTGGGAAAGGAAGGGCAGGGTGTGGTCACTGTGGAGAGGAAAGGGAGGGTGTGGCCACTGTGGAGAGGTGGGGGAGAAGGACTCAGGCTGCTGGCCAGTGACCAGGGCATGGTGACCACTGGTCCAGATGAGGACATCTAGGGTGTGGGGTGGGGGTACCAGTTTGGACACACTGAAGTTGAGATGCCAGGGGATGGGGTGTGGGGGGAGGTTAGAAACGGTTGGAAGCTCAGGTTTGACCTTCCATAGAAAGGTCTGGGGTGGAGGTGGATTTGGTGTGCTGGGCTTTTCTAGTAGATGAGTCGTGACAGAGTGGTGAGAAACGGGTGGGACAGGCACCCGAGCCACACTTGCACTCCCAGAGGAGACGGGGCAGGGGCAGACAGCACGTTCTCCGACAGACAGCTCCCCTGGGCCTGGCCTGTCAACTCCCCCTAAGGGGGAGCTGCTTATACCTCCTTCCTCCCACCGCCAATCCCACCCAGCCTGGCTCATGCCGCTGTAGAGGTCCAAAAGAGAGAGGGGACCTGCTCATCAAAGAAGGGGCAACTCCCTGGTGGCTAAGCTCCCCTGAGGGTACAGGGCTCTCACTGTCCAGGTACCCACTGGCTGGCTGATGCCCAGGAAGGACACAGCTCCTGCCTACACCCCATAAGGACAGGGAGGAGCTGTGGATGGAGAAGTTATTACACGGGCCCCTTCTGCTCCAGGGTCCCGTCTCTGAGTGCCAGGCACTATGTAGCCAGCCCTGCGGTTTCTCACCCTGCTTCCCTCCCACCACGAGCTCAGAGGAAATGGGTTTAGGGAAGGTCTTGGTGCAGGGTGCCCAGCCAGGGTGGGGAAAGTGACACTCCAGGCGGGGCCCCTTCTGGGGGCGACCTCCTTCCCCTTCCCTGTGGTCTCATCCTGCTTTTGACTTGAGATTTTACCCATAAGATGCTTACCCACTCCTACCATCAGACTCAGCACCAAACACAGATCCTGTCAGTGGGACATTAGCTCCTGGGGGGACCTGGGGGATTAAAGAGTGGAAAGCCAGGCTAATGGAGTCACAAGGTGACCTAGAGCAGGTGCTGGCAGCTGGGTGTGGCCTATGCAGAGGATGGGGATGGAATCTGCGTGGGACCCTGAGCTTTATCACCCCCATCCTCCTGTCCTGGACGGACCGCCCCCCTCCCCCGCCGGCTCTCAGAGCTCTCCCTCCTTGACCGAGCTGTACTGGCCTGGGCTGGGCCTGGGTGGCCCATGGGGCCATTGCTTCTCATGCTGGGGCCTAGAAGAGTGAGATGAGCCTTTCTCATCTGGGTCAGGACAGGGCCAAACTTATGGCTGTCACTAGGACAGGGACCTCCCTGGGTTCTCCTTACTCCACTGGCCTGTGGTCTGGTTCAAGGCTTGAGGGAGACCTGCACCCCGAGATGGGACAGGCGCCCCAGAGCCATGGTCCTCAGTGCCACAGAGCCTGGGCTTTCCCTGCCCCAGGTCTCCCGCCTCGCCCTGTCTGGCCTCCGCAACTGGACGACT